>RPOG01003406.1:30503-64554 GCA_008086565.1 Thalassoma bifasciatum
AGTTAAACTTAGCAGAAATAATTAAAGAAAGTTTGTGTTTGGAAAATGCTTCTTGTTAATAATCATGTTGATTTCTCTTTTAAATGGCGTCACATTTGTAAGAAACATACCTGTTACATTGCGCGTGAACAGAAAGTGCCCGCATCCGCTCGTCACCTAAACAACCCATAAGCAACACATCAGACAACTGGACTTTCTCTACTACGCAACATTATTCCCTGTTGATTTTCTCCAGGATAACCGAGGACGGGTGTCGCGGTTTTCTTGGATTTTGGTCAACTTATTGGTATTATAATGACACGGAACAACCGGACGTTTGAGTGACCTAGACTTGGGGTCTCTGTAAAGTGCTCTATAATAGTTCTCTATCTACTCTCTGTCGTTGTACAAACACAATTTTTGTGTCAAAATAACCAGACTATGTCCTAAGGTGAAAAGAGAGAAAGTGTATTCTGGGTTTTCATTTAATGTAAGCCATAATCATCATAATTAAAAGTAATGAGTGCATGTACAAAATCTATTTATGATGAGATACATGTTGAGATTTAAACAAACATTTAAACCAATTGTCTCACAGTAACTTTTAACAACATTTGAGGAAGCTTTTAATGTGATATTTAATTAGACCATGACCCAGTTTAACATGTTCTGTTGATTTATCAGCAAATAGTTACCCAAAGTCAACAAAAGCTCTCCAGAAAACTCTTTTTTTCACTTCATAATAAGAAAGGCAAAGCCTGATTGCACAGTCATAAAGCTGTTAATTCACTACTATGTGTAATAAAAAATAAAATGCATGTTTTTATAGCTTTTGCATGGTCTTTACCATAATAAAAGGAAAGGTTGAGGATCTGTTGTGTAATATCTGGGTCTTTGGCGACCACTTTCTTTTTCCTGCCTCCTCAAGTCTGAGATCAGAGCTGGAGGCTGGAACAAACGTAAATCATTAAACAATTTTTGCCTCTGAAATCCAGCTGCTCCTCCAGAGTATAAAGGTGATGCTGTCCCCAGTTNAAAGGCAAAGCCTGATTACACAGTCATAAAGCTGTTAATTCACTACTATGTGTGAATAAAACATAAAATGCATGTTTTTATAGCTTTTGCATGGTCTTTACCATAATAAAAGGAAAGGTTGAGGATCTGTTGTGTAATATCTGGGTCTTTGGCGACCACTTTCTTTTTCCTGCCTCCTCAAGTCTGAGTAGTCTCGACCTCCGACCTTGTTTGCATTTAGTAATTTGTTAAAAACGGAGACTTTAGGTCGACGAGGAGGTCTCATATTTCCACTACGACAGGGGTCAAAAATCACATCTCACTGAAAAGAGCCGAAACTGCCGTTTTACGAGCATTAATGGTCTTCGACACAGGATAAAAAAAAATAAAGTTGTGACCTCAAGCAGTACAGCCAAGGTAAGATCAGCTTTTACAATTATGCTTTTAACAAAACCATTTTAATTTTGATCCTTCATCACGTCCCATCACTAAATTCTGTCTTTTTTCATTGTTTTTGCATCTTCACAGATTGTACACGTCAGGATTATTTAACCAGCCCTATTTTTGATCCAAATCTTGACATAACAACTATGGAGAACCATTACGGCGTTGGGGGCAGACTGAGAGTGCCCTGCAAATCAGGGTACAGAGGCTCCACCGAACTGCTCTGTGTTATGAGAAATTGGCATAGGTTTGGAGAGAAGTGTCAAGGTAGGTTACAAAACTTGACTTTTTGGAAATCTGTGTTCAGCCCCTATTTGAATGAAGTCGGGACAAGTCGAGAGCAAATGAAAATACTACTATTGGGATGGAAATACTTCTATTTAATACTAGTTAGAGATTCTGATCTGATTTTTAAACCCCTTGTCAGCAGGGTGATTCAGACAGCTTTCTTCCTCCTGAGAAATGTTGCAAAGTTACAACCATTTTCACAAAGCAAGATGCTGAGACATTAATTCACACTTTCATTACTGGAGGGTTGGACAATTACATAAAAAATACACTAAAAAAAACATCCATACTCACACAAAACTCTGCTGAAAGATCACATTAGATTCTGATAGATTTGAAGGATATTGATTTAACCCTTTGGTGCATAGTGGTCACCACAGTGGACACCTGTTCAAAAGTTATTCACTCCTAAATTCAGTGGTTCATGTGGTGGAAATTCATATTAGCTTGTGTCAGGATATATTTATTCTTTTTAGGCCTAAAAAAATGTTTTTTTTTCCAAACATATCTTCTTCTTTTTTTAAGTTATAGACAAACATTTGAAGGTGAATAAGCTTGTAAACTATACATTTTTCAGTGTTAAAACGGGTGAAAGAGAGTTAAAATGTTTTGCAAAGCATTAAAAAAGATTATTCATGAAATTACCAAAAAAGAAAAGAAAATAAGTCATATTTACATTATGTTCACACTTTTTTTGTTAAATGCTCAGTTACGAATATTTGAAAAAAAAAAAAAATGGAAAACTTTTTTTCATGCCTTAATACAAATAAAAACAATCAAGTGAAAAAAATCCTGACACTGATTTCCATAATTCATGCATCAGAGGGTTAAATGTAGGAACTTTGAGCTGCTTTTTTAAATTTTCATGGATGAAAGGTGCCACATACATAAAGTTATCACTGTTAATTTTAATGTTTTCTTCTGTGTGTCAAACATTTTTGTGGAGGTTGTTGGCTCCTTTAACAAACTGACAAACAAGAGTTTTTCTCATTTCTCAACAAAAACAGAAATCGTCTGTAAGCGGCCATTCATGTTGCACTGGAAAATAGGAGGCAGTTTTGATCCCTCTGACAAACGTACGTTCAGAACTGGTGAGACGGTTACGGTCAACTGTCACAGTAATTTCCATATTAGAGAAACCCGGACAACCTCGGCCGTATGTACATGTGGCCGGGACGGAAACTGGGATATCACACCTGAGTGCCAAGGTATAAACTAAAAGGAAGTTTTCTGACAGACACAGTATGAGTCTACTGTTTTCTACTATGTGAAATAAATGGTTGTTTTTTTGGCTCTTTTAACACACTGACAAGAGTTTTTCTCATTTCTCAACAAAAACAGAAATTGTCTGTGCACGGCCGATCTTCAACCAAGGAGCCAGTTTCGGTCCATCTTCGCCATTTATATACAGGCCTGGTGACACAGTTACAGTCAACTGTGACAAGAAGCACTATGTTCAAAACCCTCAGACGACCTCAGCCGTATCTACATGTGGCCATGATGGAAACTGGGATATCACACCTAAATGCCAAGGTATTAAACTGAAGGGAAACGCAGAAACATGATAGAGACTCAGTACGAGTCTAATGTTTTCTACTCCGTGTAAAACACTCATTATCAACCTAATGGTTTTTGATCTTGTGATTCAAGAAGGTCTTCAGTGTACGTCGTTGTTTGGCCCAAGGGTACATGCGATAAAACCCTATCAAGCAGAAAAGAGACTAACCAATTGTACCTCTTACCTACTGAGTCGTTACATATGCACACTACACCCTATGTTCGGTTGTTGGAAGGCTCGGTTTACGTGGTCTTCACCTACCTGGGGTCTCGGTGAAACACTTCCATAAGAGAGAGAAATTTGGGTTATATGCCTAAAAAGCAGGGGAGAAATTTTAGGTGCAATTCACCTGTTTTTAACAAAAAGTTAAAAGAACAAATTCCAAAAACTTAATGTCCATTGTGAGCCAGGTTTCACCAAAAATTTCATGCAACACTTGTTAGACTTCTGTATTTACANTTCTTTTTTTAAGTTATAGACAAACATTTGAAGGTGAATAAGCTTGTAAACTATACATTTTTCAGTGTTAAAATGGGTGAAAGAGAGTTAAAATGTTTTGCAAAGCATTAAAAAAGATCATTCATGAAATTAACAAAAAAGAAAAGAAAATAAGTCATATTTACATTAAGTTCACACTTTTTTTGATAAATGCTCAGTTACGAATATTTGAAAAAAAAAATCCTGACACTGATTTTCATAATTCATGCATCAGAGGGTTAAATGTAGGAACTTTGAGCTGCTTTTTCAAATTTTCATGGATGAAAGGTGCCACACACATAAAGTTATCACTGTTAATTTTAATGTTTTCTTCTGTGTGTCAAACATTTTTGTTGAGGTTGTTGGCTCCTTTAACAAACTGACAAACAAGGGTTTTTCTCATTTCTCAACAAAAACAGAAACCTTCTGTACGCGGCTATTCATGTTCCCCTGGAAAATAGGAGGCAGTTATGATCCCTCTGACAAAATTATCTTCAGAACTGGTGAGACAATTACGGTCAACTGTCACAGTAATTTCCATATTAGAGAAACCCGGACAACCTCGGCCGTATGTACATGTGGCCAGGACGGAAACTGGGATATCACACCTGAGTGCCAAGGTATAAACTAAAAAGGAAGTTTTCTGACAGACACAGTATGAGTCTACTGTTTTCTACGATGTGAAACAAATGGTTGTTTTTGGCTCTTTTAACACACTGACAAGAGTTTTTCTCATTTCTCAACAAAAACAGAAATTGTCTGTGCACAGCCGATCTTCAACCAAGGAGCCAGTTTCGGTCCATCTTTGCCATTTATATACAGGCCTGGTGACACAGTTACAGTCAACTGTGACAAGAAGCACTATGTTCAAAACCCTCAGACGACCTCAGCCGTATCTACATGTGGCCATGATGGAAACTGGGATATCACACCTAAATGCCAAGGTATTAAACTGAAGGGAAACGCAGAAACATGATAGAGACTCAGTACGAGTCTAATGTTTTCTACTCTGTGTGAAACACTCATTATCAACCTAATGGTTTTTGATCTTGTGATTCTTCTTCCAGAAGTCACATGCAGCAACAAACCGGGTTCCCATGTACGCTATTTTGGGATAGTTCGTCTTTTCTCTGATTGGTTAACATGGAGAATGGATGACTCAGCAATGTATACGTGTGATGTGGGATACAAGCCAACAACCTTCCGAGCCAAATGCACCAGAAGTGGATGGACCCCAGAGCCACTTTGTGAAGGTATTGAGAGAGAAATTTGGGTTATATGCCTAAAAAGCAGGGGAGAAATTTTAGGTGCAATTCACCTGTTTTTAACAAAAAGTTAAAAGAACAAATTCCAAAAACTTAATGTCCATTGTGAGCCAGGTTTCACCAAAAATTTCATGCAACACTTGTTAGACTTCTGTATTTACACCCTGAAACCAGCCACTTTACACCAATGCATTAAGAAGCTGGACACACTTGGTTACTAAATGTGACTTTTTTTTTTGTTTTCTATTTTGTTTAGATAATAACAGCTGATATATGGTTATATGGTTCTTTATTGAAAGAAAAAAAATCCTGGTACCTTATTTCACCGGGGGCCAGTCACACTTATTTGAAGCACTTTGTATCGCTCACGAAGATTTTCCTCCCATGTCTAACTTCTTATTTGTGTTGTACGTCACTTTGGATAAAAAAAACGTCTGCTAAATGATATTGTAGAATTGTAGAATTATAGATTATAACTCACCTCCACTCTCTCTGGTTTCCTCACCCTCTTGTAGCTGCTCAAGACTGTGAGAGACCGCCCCCCTTTGAATATGCAGACACTACGACCAGTGTGAGGGACGTGTACAAGCACGGGGAAAAAGTCGGGTACACCTGTCATCATAAAGTGGGGGGTAAATCTTTCAAAACCTGCAATGATGGGACATGGACTGGAGACATAACATGCTTCAGTAAGTTACTATTTCTGTTTCTTTTGTTTGCCAATGTGAGTGTAAATCAGTGCAAATAGGGTCACTGCACTTAAATACTCTGTTAACAGTTGAGCAGTATCTCTCCACACTATGTGCTGCAGAGTCTTGAAGATAAAATGTTATCTCTCTGTTGTTTCTTGCAGAACCATGCACTGTTAACCGCAAGCTTATGGAGAGAAATAATATTCAATTTGCATCCTCACTTGCGGAGAAGCAGTATGTAGAACATGGATATGTACTCTCATTCACATGTAAAACAGGAATGGTTCCTGATGGCTCGGTGGTCATATATACAAATTGCTTTAATGGAGTGATAGCGCTGCCTTCCTGTGAGTGAATGATGAGGACAAACATTTGCACCAAAGCAGAGCGGGGCCTTAGTTGTTGATCAGAGATGAAGTCATTAATGTTTTCTGTTTCTGCTAAAATGCGGTTGATAGTCTGAATAAAAATGTATGTCCACCCAGTGTAATTTTTTTTTCTCCTTCTTTTCTCATCGGAAAATGTGTAATGAGTCAAGAGTGACCGTACCAAGGTTCAAAAATGTGTTGAATTTCTACCAGTCTATTTTGTTCCTTTGCTTCCATGAAAACTATAAAGAAGTCTCTGTCATGGGGCAGGGTCAGTCAACAATGAGATTCACACTAAGATTTGCAAACAAACATTTAAGTCAACTATCTCACGGTAACTATTAACAACACTTAAAAAGGCTCTTAATGTGATATTAAATTAAATTTTGACTCAGTTTACCATGTTTTGTTGACCTATCTGCAAATAGTTAACCAAAGTCAACAAAAACGTACAGAAACACTCTTTTTTTGTCACAGGACTTAACAAAACAAAGCCTGATTGCACAGTCATAAAGCTGTTAATTCACTACTATGTGTAATAAAAAATAAAATGCATGTTTTTATAGCTTTTGCATGGTCTTTACCATAACCACCACGGCACCCGTTAGTCCCACAGCTCCATCGGCCCCCGACGCTCCCAATGCTCCCACCGACGAACAGCATCAGTAACCGTCCCGGATCCACAGATCCTTCAGTAAATCTAGACGTAAACAGTGCTGTGGTGCTTTTTGCAGGTGTAAAGGAACCAACACAGAGAAAAAAAACATAGATCTGTGTTGGAATATTCTGCTCCTGTAAATTTGACCATGCATGTTGAATAAAAGAAGGATCCTGCTGTGGCTTAACTCGTGTTCTGTTCTTTTATTTCAACACAAAATTACTCACAGAAGAAATTTTTCTGCATACAGTTTGGGAAGATTTCTCTTTCACCTTAAACCATTATAAGATTGTTTTAAGTCCTGGTAAACTTTCAAACTCAGCAGAAAACTCCCTGTTAATTCAGTTAAACTTAGCAGAAATAATTAAAGAAAGTTTGTGTTTGGAAAATTATTACTTTAAAAAATAATGCTTCTTGTTAATAATCATGTTGATTTCTCTTTTAAATGGCGTCACATTTGTAAGAAACATACCTGTTACATTGCGCGTGAACAGAAAGTGCCCGCATCCGCTCGTCACCTAAACAACCCATAAGCAACACATCAGACAACTGGACTTTTTCTACTATGCAACATTATTCCCTGTTGATTTTCTCCAGGATTTGGCTCCTGCCCACAGCGCCAAAAGAACCTAAAACCAGTTGAATAACCATAATATTACTGTGCCTTGTTGGCCTGCAAACTCACTGGATCTGAACCCCAGAGACATTTCACGAGATATTATCAAGAGATAGATGAGAGACAGCAACATGTTTGTGTTGAAATCACTGTTTTATTGGTCTGATACAGGATTCCACTTTTGAGAGAAAGTTTATTCTGGGTTTTCATTTAATGTAAGCCATAATCATCATAATTAAAAGTAATGAGTGCATGTACAAAATCTATTTATGATGAGATACATGTTGAGACTTAAACAAACATTTAAACCAATTGTCTAACAGTAACTTTTAACAACATTTGAGGAAGCTTTTAATGTGATATTTAATTAGACCGTGACCCAGTTTAACATGTTCTGTTGATTTATCAGCAAATAGTTACCCAAAGTCAACAAAAGCTCTCCAGAATACTCTTTTTTTCACTTCATAATAAAAAAGGCAAAGCCTGATTACACAGTCATAAAGCTGTTAATTCACTACTATGTGTGAATAAAACATAAAATGCATGTTTTTATAGCTTTTGCATGGTCTTTACCATAATAAAAGGAAAGGTCGAGGATCTGTTGTGTAATATCTGGGTCTTTGGCGGCCACTTTCTTTTTCCTGCCTCCTCAAGTCTGAGATCAGAGCTGGAGGCTGGAGCAAACGTAAATCATTAAACATTTTTTGCCTCTGAAATCCAGCTGCTCCTCCAGAGTATAAAGGTGATGCTGTCCCCAGTCTTTAGTGTAGAGTGACTGTTCTGGGCTTTGACGGCAAAATGCTCGTATTTACCAGAAGCTGTGTCCTATTTTTTTTTATTTCAACACTGGAGTTCGTCAGCAGCCAAGGTAAGATCAGCTTTTACAATTATGCTTTTAACAAAACCATTTTAATTTTGATCCTTCATCACGTCCCATCACTAAATTGTGTCTTTTTTCATTGTTTTTGCATCTTCACAGATTGTACACGTCAGGATTATTTAACCAGCCCTATTTTTGATCCAAATCTTGACATAACCACTATGGAGAACCATTACGGCGTTGGGGGCAGACTGAGAGTGCCCTGCAAATCAGGGTACAGAGGCTCCACCGAACTGCTCTGTGTTATGAGAAATTGGCATAGGTTTGGAGAGAAGTGTCAAGGTAGGTTACAAAACTTGACTTTTTGGAAATCTGTGTTCAGCCCCTATTTGAATGAAGTCGGGACAAGTCGAGAGCAAATGAAAATATTACTATTGGGATGGAAATACTTCTATTTAATACTAGTTAGAGATTCTGATCTGATTTTTAAACCCCTTGTCAGCAGAGTGATTCAGACAGCTTTCTTCCTCCTGAGAAATGTTGCAAAGTTACAACCATTTTCACGAAGCAAGATGCTGAGACATTAATTCACACTTTCATTACTGGAGGGTTGGACAATTACATAGAAAATACACTAAAAAAAACATCCATACTCACACAAAACTCTGCTGAAAGATCACATTAGATTCTGATAGATTTGAAGGATATTGATTTAACCCTTTGGTGCATAGTGGTCACCACAGTGGACACCTGTTCAAAAGTTATTCACTCCTAAATTTAGTGGTTCATGTGGTGGAAATTTAGATTAGCTTGTGTCAGGATATATTTATTCTTTATAGGCCTAAAAAATGTTTTTTTTTCCAAACATATCTTCTTCTTTTTTTAAGTTATAGACAAACATTTGAAGGTGAAGAAGCTTGTAAACTATAAATTTTTCTGTGTTTAAACGGGTGAAAGAGAGTTAAAATGTTTTGCAAAGCATTAAAAAAGATTATTCATGAAATTACCAAAAAAGAAAAGAAAATAAGTCATATTTACATTATGTTCACACTTTTTTTGTTAAATGCTCAGTTACGAATATTTGAAAAAAAAAAAAAATGGAAAACTTTTTTTCATGCCTTAATACAAATAAAAACAATCAAGTGAAAAAATCCTGACACTGATTTTCATAATTCATGCATCAGAGGGTTAAATGTAGGAACTTTGAGCTGCTTTTTTAAATTTTCATGGATGAAAGGTGCCACACACATAAAGTTATCACTGTTAATTTTAATGTTTTCTTCTGTGTGTCAAACATTTTTGTTGAGGTTGTTGGCTCCTTTAACAAACTGACAAACAAGGGTTTTTCTCATTTCTCAACAAAAACAGAAACCTTCTGTACGCGGCTATTCATGTTCCCCTGGAAAATAGGAGGCAGTTATGATCCCTCTGACAAAATTATCTTCAGAACTGGTGAGACAATTACGGTCAACTGTCACAGTAATTTCCATATTAGAGAAACCCGGACAACCTCGGCCGTATGTACATGTGGCCAGGACGGAAACTGGGATATCACACCTGACTGCCAAGGTATAAACTAAAAAGGAAGTTTTCTGACAGACACAGTATGAGTCTACTGTTTTCTACGATGTGAAACAAATGGTTGTTTTTGGCTCTTTTAACAAACTGACAAGAGTTTTTCTCATTTCTCAACAAAAACAGAAATTGTCTGTGAACGACCGATCTTCAACCAAGGAGCCAGTTTCGGTCCACCTTCGCCATTTATATACAGGCCTGGTGACACAGTTACAGTCAACTGTGACAAAAAGCACTATGTTCAAAACCCTCAGACGACCTCAGCCGTATCTACATGTGGCCATGATGGAAACTGGGATATCACACCTAAATGCCAAGGTATTAAACTAAAGGGAAACGCAGAAACATGATAGAGACTCAGTACGAGTCTAATGTTTTCTACTCCGTGTAAAACACTCATTATCAACCTAATGGTTTTTGATCTTGTGATTCTTTTTCCAGAAGTCACATGCAGCAACAAACCGGGTTCCCATGTACACTTTTTTGGGATATTTCGTCTTTTCTCTGATGTGTTAACATGGAGAATGGATGACTCAGCAATGTATACGTGTGATGTGGGATACAAGCCAACAACCTCCCGAGCCAAATGCACCAGAAGTGGATGGACCCCAGAGCCACTTTGTGAAGGTATTGAGAGAGAAATTTGGGTTATATGCCTAAAAAGCAGGGGAGAAATTTTAGGTGCAATTCACCTGTTTTTAACAAAAAGTTAAAAGAACAAATTCCAAAAACTTAATGTCCATTGTGAGCCAGGTTTCACCAAAAATTTCATGCAACACTTGTTAGACTTCTGTATCTACACCCTGAAACCAACCACTTTACACCAATGCATTAAGACGATGGACACACTTGGTTACTAAATGTGACATAGTTTTTCTTTTTTTTCTATTTTGTTTATATAATAACAGATGATACATGGTTAGATGGTTCTTTATTGAGAGAAAAACAATCCTGGCACCTTATTTCACCGGGGGCCAGTCACACTTATTTGAAGCACTTTGTATCGCTCACGAATATTTTCCTCCCATGTCTTACTTCTTACTTGTGTTGTACGTCACTTTGGATAAAAGCATCTGCTAAATGATGTTGTAGAATTGAAGAATTATAGATTATGACTCACTTCATGATCTCACAGCAATAAGGTCGCCGATTCAATTCCCCCATTCCGGGCATGGTTGGCCTTTCTGTGTGGAGTTTGCATGTTCTCTCCGAGCATGTGTGGGTTCTCTCCGGGTTCTCCAGCTTCCTCCCACAGACCAAAAACATGCCCACGTTATGTTAATTGACTATTCTAAATTGCCCGTAGGTGTGTGTGTGTGCGTGAATGATTGTTTGTCTACATGTCAGCCCTGCAATTGACTGCCGACCAATCCAGGGTGTACCCCGCCTCTCGCCCAATGACAGCTGGGATAGGCTCCAGCCACCTGCAACCCTGAATAGCAGGATAGACGGTTAAGAAAATGGATGGATGGAACTCACCTCCACTCTCGCTGCTTTCTTCACCCTCTTGTAGCTGCCCAAGACTGTGAGAGACCGCCCCCCCTTGAATATGGTGACACTACGACCAGTGTGAGGGACGTGTACAAGCACGGGGAAAAAGTGGAGTACGCCTGTCAGCGTTTGCACAAACTGGAGGGTGAATCTTTCAAAACCTGCAATGATGGGACATGGACTGGAGAGATGAGATGCTTCAGTAAGTTACTAGTTTCATTTTTTAAGTGTTCACAAATACGAGTTGAGTGTTGAAGATGAAATGTCATCTTCCTGTTGTTTCTTGCAGGACCCTGCACCGTTACCAGCATGCAATTGGAGGAACATAACATTGATTTTAAATACTCAGGGGAGAAAAAGATGTACTTAGAACATGAAGGTGCACTCTCGTTCAAATGTAAAACAGGAACACGTGCTGCTCCTGGCTCAGTGGACATGCGTCAGTATTGTAATGACGGGGTGATAGAGCTGCCTACTTGTGAGTAAATGTTGAGGACAAACATTTGAACTTTATACAGCAGAACAGATCCTTGGTGGTTGATAAAAAATGAAGTTGTGAATGTTTTGTCTTTCTGCTTAAGGGTTGGTAACAGTCTGAATAAAAATTCATGTCCACCCTGCATATTTGTTTTTTTTTTTTCTCATCAGAAAATGTTACTAACTTTGGTTCAAAAGCTTGTTCACTTGCTACCTAACACTTGTTTTTTGTGTCACTTATAATTAAAAAGAGTCTGTATTGTATTCAAACACGTTAAGCCATATAGAAATGCTGCATGTCAGCTATGACACACTATGAAGTATTATCACAGGTGCTGCTCTCTGCAGGTTATGAAGTTGTTGTTGTTGTTTTTTTTTTTTAAACAAAGTTTATTTATAAATTTTTCAATATAACAACAATAATAATGACACAAAGTGATGACATACAGCTCTGGAAAAAATTGAGAGACCACTGCTAATTTTCCAGTTTCTCTGATTTTGCTATTTATAGGTATTTGTTTTGAGTAAAATGAACATTTTTGTTTTATTATATAAACTAATGACAACATTACCCCCAAATCCCAAATACTGTCATTCAGAGAATTTATTTGCTGAAAATGAAAAATGGTCAAAATACCCCCAAAAAAGGCCCACTGTTTTCAGACTTCAAATAAAGCAAAAAAAAAACAAGTTCATATTCAATTTTAAACAACACATTACTAATATTTTAACTTAGGAAGTATTCAGACATCAATATTTGGTAGAATAACCCTGATTTGTAATAATATGTCTCATGCATCTTGGCATTTTCCTCACCAGTTTTTCACAGAGGAGAGTGATGACTACATCAATGGTTTTTTCATTTCCAAGTTAAATAAGATTTGCTTCAGGTGATCACCTCATCAGTAACTTCTTAGACAGAAACAGGTAGAAACAAGTGTGCTTGTGTTGGAATTCAACAGACACTGCAATGGAATGACTGTCATATATGTAGAGATGCTGATTTCTGAAAATTTGCAGTGGTCTCTTAATTTTTTTCCACAGCTGTATTTTTCCACAGTGTTTCCACTATGAGGTGTAACAAAATAAGTAAAGTCACAACACGATACAAATTATGACATTATTACATATATATTTTAATGGACAAGAATTGTTGTCTCATTCCTGCAAGTGAGGATCATTTTTTAATATTGATTTGAGGATAGCTTGTACAGGCCAAAAGTTTGGACACACTGTCTCATTCAATGTGTTTTGTTTATTTTTATGACTGTTTACTGAACTGACTGACTTCATTTCTGAAAGTAATGATGGCCACTTGTTTTTCTTTAGTTAGCTGATTGGTTCTTGCCATAATATGAATTTTAACAGTTGTCTAATAAGGCTGTTGGCTGTGTATTAACCTGACTTCTGCACAACACAACTGATGGTCCCGACCCCATTGATGAAGCAAGAAATTCCACTAATGAACCCTGATAAGGCTCAGCTGTGAAGAGAAAACCATTTCAGGTGACGACCTCTTGAAGAATACTAAAAGTATACAAAGCAGTAATCAGAGTAAAGGGTGGCTATTTTGAAGGAACTAGAATATAAAACATGTTTTCAGTTATTTCACCTTTTTTTTGTTAAGTACATAACTCCACATGTGTTCATTCATAGTTTTGATGCTTTCAGTGAGAATCTACGATGTATATAATGCATTGAATGAGAAGGTGTGTCCAAACTTTTGGCCTGTACTGTATATTATTGAAGAAAAATGATTTTACTTCTATGTAACAAGAATTTGTTGATGATCCCTAAAGTCTGTCTCTGTTGTGTGGAGTGAGTTTAGGAGAGGAGGTTACTGCTCCCTGCCCTCTTTTCCTGCAAGAATGTCAAACAGTTGACACAGAAAACCTTTTAAGTTTACTTTTTGTGCACAGAAAACTCACGGGAGGAATTCATACGGGAATCAAAAAAGAATCAGACTGATAAGCGGAATCAAAAAGAACAATGGTGTTAATAAAATCCAATCAATTTCCATCCCTTGTTCCAACTTGTGAAGTTTTTACAGTTGAAAGAGTGAAGGTCTAGTTAGTTTCAAAGATGCTTTAAGAAGCACAATTAATAGTTTATCTATATTTCCTTTGAGCGAGGGTCTTTGTATCTGAGTTTATTTAAATAGATGAGTTCACATGAACATCATTAAATCAAAGCAATCTTTTCATGCACCATTTAAAAACAAACAAACTGTTTGTCTCTGTGCCGTTTATTGACTGGTTGCTTCGTGTCCTGATTCTTCCAGAGAACTTTGTACCGTGGTGAAAGCTTCATTCCCGTAATATGTGAGGCAGTATTTGACCTGGAAGGATGACATGGTGCTGTTTGCACATACGAACCTTATCAAGCGTTCAGCTGTTTGTTTTGATTACAGGAGTGATTTGATCACGCTGCTTCAGATATTTCCTGTATGAACTCTTTGGGTTGTGTTGTCAGGCTGCATTGCTCTACTTCTGTTCTGCCTTTTGTTGTATCTGAGTTTTGATGATGAGACCATGAAAAGTGCGTTTACTGTATTATTTATACTGTTTTATGTGTAAATATCGCCAACCACAGGCCTGGCATGCATACCACAGCATTGGTAAAAGTTGTAATGTAAACAGGGCCTCAATGCATTGGCAGCATGAAACTATTTCGCCTGTAAAAATCCATAAATTAGCCTCATCATTGTTTAAGCCCCCAGAGTGCATGTGAAAAAAGGGCCTTTTCTCAGAAAATATGAATGATAACACAAAAACCTTTCTGTCACTCATGGTTAGAGGTTGGGTGAAGACATTTATTGAGAAAAAAAAAGTTTATTTTTTTTAAATCATAATGACCCTGTTAAGAAGTTAACACAACTCTGGTGGTTTTGTCCTGATAAATGCACAAAAGTGAACACAAATGTGTTTGGATGTCTACTAAAGGTAACCATCCTCACCTGTGATCTATTTACTTGTAATCAGTGTGTTTGTATAAAAAAATGAACAGGGTCATTTTTGAAGTTTCTGTTGTTTTTTATGATCTAAAAAGAGTAAACACAGTTGTTTGTTAATAAATGTCTTCACCCAACCTCGAACCATGAGTGATAGAAAGATTTTTGTGTTATCATTCATATTTTCTGAGAAAAGGCCGAAAAATCAGAAACTTCTGCTGGAGGGGGTGTAAACTTTTAGGCACAACTGTACATCAAACCTTAAAATGTCTTTTTAAAATGCTGCAAAAGAAGAACTATACACCCTGCCTAGCCAAAAAAAAACAAAAAAAAAACAGTTGCCACCTGGATTTAACTAAGCAAATAAGTACAAGCCTCCTATTTTTACAGATAATTACTGCATGGGCAATTATCGCTCAGCTGGAAACAAGTTATATAACCCCGAATGATGCAATGAGTAACTTCACATTTCTTAAACGACCATGGTGAAAGACATCCTGTGGTTGTGTTTGTCTGTTTAAGGTGGATCGAATCATCGGCATCAAGCAGAGAAAACATCTAAGGAGATTGATGCAGAAACTACTAAAATTGGGTTAAGAAAAGTCCAATGCATTATTCACGACCGAACCATTTACCTCCAGGAAGAAATGTGGCTAACCGGTGTAAAGCTAACCAGAAAAAAGGCTTCAGTTTGTTAGGGAGCATAAATATTTCACTCTGGAGGAGTGAAAGAAGGTCATGTGGTCTGATGAGTCCTGATTTACTCTGTTCCAGAGTGATGGGCGCATCAGGGTAAGAAGAGAGGCAGGTGAAGTGATGCTCCCATCATGGGTAGTGCCTACTGTACAAGCCTGTGGGGGCAGTGCCGAGATCTGAGGTCAGACAGAGGTCCCCTGAATATACTGAATGATCAGGTTATTCCATCAGTGGATTTTTTTTCCTTTCCTAATGGCACAAGCATATTCCAAGATGACAATCTTAGGATTCATTAGGCTCAAATTGTGAAAGAGTGGTTCAGGGAGCATGAGACGTCTTTTTCACATATGGATTTGCCACCACAGAGTCCAGATCTTAACCCCATCGAGAATCTTGAAGACTTTGTGCAGCCGTCAGACTCTTCCATCATCAATACGAGATCTTGGTGTAAAATTAATGCAACACTGGATGGGAATAAATCTTGTCACAGTGCAGAAGCTTAATGAAACAATGACATAGTGAATGCGTGCTGAAATCATACTCTCTCTTCTGGTGTTGTCATAGAGACTTTAGTTATTGTAAAACAAGAAATAATATAACAGACCCAATCAGGAATCTAAGAAATAGCATTTAAAAAAACATATTTTAGCGCTGATATTTTAAGTTTTAGATTACGATTAGGCATGAATCTAGAGATGAGACTTATTCAAAATCATCCAGAAAGTCCCTTTAATATAAAGTAACTCTTTGCTAGAGCCACCTCTGCTTATTATCTGAACATGGAGTAAATAAACTGCAGCTTACATGAGGCTTGAAAACATGTTTTGTTTTTTTTGTTTTTTTTACAATGTTAAGCAACTGCAAAACAAACGACTTTGCACACATGCATTTGAGATTCACAACATGAACTACAAAGTGCAGCGTATCGGACGTGAATGGTATGTGGTGCATGTTCCCATATATGTGTCCTACTGTGTTTTCCTATCTTATGCAACCCCGCTGGGCCGTCCCATGTTGCAATCCTCATTGCTCCCAGAGGGCAGCAGCTGGGGTTGAAAACAGCACACGGGAATTCTGCAGAACTTTACTCTCTGGTTTGTTGCTTCACCGCTGCTCATGAAAATGCGGTTTTCTCTCATTCTTTTGTTTCTTCAGCTGCTGGGGAACGTGAAAAGGTCCTCGTCTCTGAACAGTAAGGCAGAATTTTTTGAAATACTTGCTTTTTAAAATTCACAAAATAATGTGAACAACTTTCAGGGGAATTGTGTATTCTTAGATTTGCTCTTAATACCAAAGGGTTGATGTGGCTCTTGGAGATGCTTGATCAAAAATCGATCAAACTTTGTAAGTTAACACAAAAAAATCTGACAATATTCTCCTTTCTTCTTGTTTTCTTTCTCCAGTCTGCTCAGCACCCAAAAATGTTCCTCATGCCTCCATTTCAGAGGAGACTCAAAGAGATGTTTATACGCAGGGACACATAATACACTACACCTGTGATACAGGTTATATTTCAGGTCCCACGATCAGATCCATCTGCACAAACGAAGGCTGGCACTCTCTGCATGACGGACCATGCTTCTGTGAGTTAAACACCTGATTATTCAACACTTTTTTTTTTTTTTNAAGTTGTTCAGTAAACACTTGGAGTTGGATTTAACTTCTAAAATGTGTCATTTTTTAGTTACTCTTGGTTTTATTTTTCCCCGTTAGTAAAGCCATGTCGACTTCCTGAGGAGACGCCCAACGGCTATTTTGAAATCATCAGCGGCACTGACCTTGTTTTTGGAACAACTATCAAGTACTTTTGCAACAGCGGGTACGTGAACCTTGTGTGATTTGTACACTGTGAGTGCACAAAATGTTTGTTTTGTTGTTCATTTGGCAACATATTGAAGAGCCGGTGAATATATTGATGGATGACGTCATTATCAGGTGTTTTCTTTTCATAACACAAAGCTTCACTTGTGTGCAGGTATCAAATGATTAGTAAGGAAACCACCAGGTCCTGTATGCTGGAGGGTTGGAGCAATCATGTACCAGTGTGTCAACGTAGGTGTTACTTACAGCATTTTCACAAAATATGTGGATACTAACATACAGCAGCAAAGTTATTGAGGCAAAAAATACAAATAAAACACCAGGGATAAGCAACTTTAATGACAGAGAGGGACACAATTTTTTTTCCCTCACTGTAACTGTTAATTTTCATCATCCTCTGCTTCATAAAAAAAGCGAAAATGGCAAATTGTACAGAGACCGGCATTCAGCTGAAAGTTAGTGACTAGCAAACTTCCTGTTGTCAAAATAAAAGCATCTTTATTATCTCCTTTTAGTTCTTTAACGCTTTTGTAAATTGGGCTCTCGTTTTGGAGCTGACCGGAAGTTTCTTCGATAGCATAATGGCGCGCATAACAGAATGCCAGAAAAATAAAATTTGTATCCGTGCGTTTTATGGCTCAAATGACCACATTTTGGTGTTCTACGTGATGACTTTCTCGCCTGAAATGCTCTCTGAATTTTCAAATGTCGCGAGCATAGACTGTATAATGAGTGGACGTAACGACGTTCGGCTCAAACTGAAGTCTCCAGCAGATGCCCCGCCCCCTGGTGTCTGGCTGCAGTATAGGTCATAAGCCCCGCCTCCCCATGTATTCCAGATATGAGCCGGGAAAACTTTAAAAAATTACGATACCTCGTAGAAACGTTTCTCTCATCCTTACACTAAGGTAGTATGATGATGTCATCTGGCTGCATGGTGTTCAGGTGTTTTTTTTTCTGAGAAGTTAGTTTCTCATTAGTTATTGGACGTTAAAAACCGTGATATAAGTTTCGTTTTACGATAGTTGACAGCTGCTGTTGGTGAGTAGTTTTTATCGGGGATATAAGAAACTTCGGGAAAGAGCCAAAAGTAGACTAAACCTTCTGAAGAAGAAGAAATAAATATTTTTATTTCTCTTTTTTACTTGGCTCCACCGAAAATTCTCTAATGCGCAGACTCTGGCTGCACAATGGCGGCTAGAGAAACGGGGTTTTTTGGCCTCAAAATCGTAGAACGGTGACAGGCGGAAGCACGCTGTCCATTCTATATACAGTCAATGGTCGCGAGTCAACAGAGATATTCGGTAGCCTGGTGTGCCTCCGATTTTTGTCGTCGGAGGTTTGAAATGCATCATGGGTAACTTAGTAGTATACTACAGTGTGAACGGTTGGCATTCTAATCATACTTCTAGTATGTAGTAAACAGTATATAGACATTTAGTATGTAGTATGTGGTACGTTAGTGTGCCATTTCGGACACAGCCCAGATGATCAGCTCACCTCTTCTTCGGCCTCTATACTGTTGTCGTGTAAACGGCTCCCACAGTTATATCGCCATCTTTAGGCCTGACATGCGTACTACAGAATTTTCAGTCCCTCAGCGTTTCCGTGTAGATGCAGATTTTTTTTTCATTGCGTTTTCACGCGTATCAGGGTGTAACGTTGTCGTGTAAACGAGGCCTTGAAAAACACTACAAATTTTGGCCACAGGTGTCACCAGAATCAACAGCAAACAAAGAGTCCCCACAGAGCCTTAAAGGACGCGGTCACACTGGCAAACCGTGCCGTGCTTGGGCACACTTCAGGCATAAAGTGTGGCTCGTTTGGCCCGTTTCTCTGGCTCGGCACACTTTGGAGAGGTGTGCTGAAGCCGGCTCAGTGCATGACCACTCGTCTCGAAAATCATTTTGAATAATTGCGAGGCTGTGTCAGTCTTAAACAACTTAACAGAAGCAAAAACGTGATGTTTTCTAATCTGCTGACTCGGAAGAAACTGTGTCTTGTGAACAGACGCTTCATAGTGACATCGGCGGTTGTGCATGTGTCAGCGCCCTAAAACACATGATGAGAGTTTCCCTACATTTACAAACTTGAATACTGTGATACTTTTGTCCAGCATCTGAACTTTCTTAACGAACTAAGTGCTGCTTAAATATGATAATTCAAGCATCTCTACTTTCACTCACCTGTCTGTGTCGACTTAGCTTTCAGGTGCAACCCCCCACCTGAGGATGAACGAATGACAGTGAACAATTTACCTTCGTACGACGAGCCCATTCTCCCCCAGCGATTCCTCACCTTCAGCTGTGATGAACCAGGGACAAAGATGAACGGAAGCTCAGTGCTGATCTGTGGCGACAACGGAGAGTGGGACCATCCATTTCCCACCTGTGAAGGTCGGATACTGACGAGCATGTTCCATTAAACTTCTGCCACCAACAGGACTTCAACAGGAGTAAAACTGAGTGTTTAAATTAATAATCTCTTTTCAGAGATCACATGTGAAGTTGAACCACTTGGCAACCGTCTCAATGTCACTGAAGTACAGTCAGGATCCGTGAAGGTTGGACAGAAATTACACTTTAAGTGTGCGGATCAATACTCACTGGATGGACCTGAAGTCATTGAGTGTTTGGGAAGCGGAAAGTGGAACGGACGTTTTCCAACCTGCATAGGTACACTGACTTCTATTAGAAGTTATTCATATTTACAGAAATTCTATATTTTAAAATGTAGTTATAGTTGTGTCCCCAGTTTTTTACCACCAACTGACTTTTAATTTAATCTGGGAACTGGTGTCGGGTGATCAGCAAGATAATGACACTGAAAAAGATGAATGAAATGAGTGTATTTGTTCAATTTTGAAAAAAAAATGACTTAGTATGACGGACATCCTCATAATGAATCCAGAAAAATATCTTGTTGGTCTTAAAATGAGCAACATTGACCCAATTTATCAGGAAAATGTCTCATCAGAGGAAAAAAGCTTCATAGAAATTGACTCGGATAATAATAATAATTATAAAAATTATTTTTATTTATAAAAGGCTTTACTGGACACTCAAAGACGCTTCACAGGGGATAAAAACAACAAGTAAAATTGCACAATAATAATAATAAGACCAATAACAAGAAGAAGACAAAAACAAAACAATGGAATACAATTAAGAGCAGTTAGACATTAACACAGAATAACACAGAAAATGTTTAATTGGACTTTTTCTGAAGCCAAATCCACCTGCAAATGTGAAAAAATATCTTGTCAGACAATCACAGGAGGAATTTAGAAAAATGTTTTTGCTCCCTATGAGCAACATTGAGCTGAAATATCAGAGAAATTCCTATTGGACTTAGTACGAGAAACACTCACCTGTATCACTTATTATGATCGACATTCACAGAATAAAAAATAATAACAATGATAATTTAAAAAAAAAATTTAAAAACAGAACAAATGTCTCATAGACTTAATCGTATCAGGGATATTTCTATATTTTTCAGGTAAATGTTTCCAATACTAAGTATGAGAAAAATTTACCTGAGAAAAAAAAAAAACAGAAAAAGGTCTTTTTAGCCTTTAAATGAGCAACAGTTGCCTAAAATATCGGGAAAATGTGTAACCAGAGAAAGTATCACAGGTAATGGCCAAGATAAATGAAGACTTGGACTGTTTATAATAAGCAAACAAAAGAGAAAATTCTAAGAAAGCTTTCCTTGGATTGACATTGTTTAATTTTTAGAAAAAGGAAGTTTAAGTCTTGTGTTTTAATAGTTGATGTTTTCTTGTTTTTCAGACGGATGCAAAGTAACAGGTCTAACTGACACCGTAACACCACATCCACTTGTACAAAACAACCAAAAAGTACAAAAAGGTCAAACAATAAGTTTTCGATGTTCCACTAATCGACGCAATATCGTCCTCCGTGGAGCTGAAATGGTTAGATGTTTGACGAGTGGAAATTGGAGTGACGACTTCCCAACATGTGGATGTAAGAAACTCTTTTCTTAAATACGTTTTTTGAGCGGCGTTTACCAAAAAAAAAAATATCACCTTTTGTTTGGAAAATCACTGCTGATTCCAGCCACAGATCTGAAACACACTTTCTGTCTTGTAGCTCCTCAGGGCTGTGGGCGACCGTCACCCCTTGAAAATGGAGACACTACGACCAGTGTGAGGGACAGCTACAATAATGATGAAAAGGTTAAATACGCCTGTCAACGTTTGCACAAAATGCAGGGTAACTCTTTCAAAACCTGCAAGAATGGGAAATGGACCGGAGAGTTGAGATGCCTCAGTAAGTTTCACTGCAAATAATCTTGCACTTGCCAAGATTTAAAACCTTACTTTAAGACATGCTGAATAGAATATCTTGTTTTATGTTTTTTTAACTTATTTCTAGCATTTAAAACTGTGTTAGATCTCAAAAAAAGCATGAATGTCTCAATTTTGTCTTAATTAGTCTGAGAATCCTAGAATGAGTGGATAACTGTTAAAACAAGTTACTTTGGTTATCTCATGTGTAATTTCATAACATTAAAACTTGTTTCAAGATTTAGCTCGACCTCAAGCTGCTTGATTTAAGAATAACACAAAAAAAATCATCTTTTTGAGACACAGTTTGTTTAGCGAACAGCTAAGAATTTTACAAACCCATGCTCAAAAATCAAGAATTATTTTAATCACACTTAAAAAAGTGATATTTTTCTTTCCATTTGCTAAAATTAAGAATATAAGAAGCATGAAAGTAGATTCTGTCGCTCATATTCAGTACATTTCACTTAAAATTCTTCTTCAGGAAGTTTGTTTTCAAGCATTTTAATCTAAAAATGAGCATTTTCTTCTTGTTTTAAGATCTGAGAATACTTATCAAGGCCATCTTGTTTTTTAGATTTATCAGTCTTATTTCAAGATTTCTAGTCAAGTGAAATTATCTTGCTGCATGGACAGATAATTTCACTAGTTTTAAGATATTTTTCATTCAAATTTAGTATTTTTATCTTATATTCAGACTCCCTTTTTTTGCAGTGTACTGTTTCTGTTTTTTAAATGTTCACAAATACGAGCTGAGTCTTGAAGATGAAACGTTATCTTCCTGTTGTTTCTTGCAGGACCCTGCACCGTTAACGAAAGGCTCATGGAGGAACATAACATTGATTTTAAATACTCAGGGGAGAAAAAGCTGTACTCAGAACATGAAAGTGGACTCTCGTTCAAATGTAAAACAGGAACACGTCCGGCTCCTGGCTCAGTGGACTTGCGTCAGTATTGTAATGACGGGGTGATAGAGCTGCCTACTTGTGTGTAAATGTTGAGGACAAACATTTGAACAGCAGCAGAGATGAAGTCGGGAATGTTTTCTGTTTCTGCTTCAGGGTTTTTAACAGTTTGAATAAAGTTTCACGCACATGATACTGTCTTCTCCTTTTCCTTCGCATCAGAAAACATGTAACAAGAGTCAAGAGTGACGTTTCTCACAGCTTTTAACCCATTTACAGCTCCAAACACTTGATCACTTTTTTTTATAAACTTACTTTGCAGGTACCACTGCAAAAAAGAAAAAAAAAAAAAAAACTAAAATCTTAGCAAGTGTCTCATTTAAGTCACATTAACCAGACCAGTCAAGACAAAATGTGTTATTTTGAGAAATTAACCCTTTGATGCATGAATTATAAAAGTCAGTGTCAGGATTTTTCCCTTGAGTGTTTTTATTTGTCTTAAAGCATGAAAAAAAAGTTTTCCTTTTTTTTCCAAATATTTGTAACTGAGTATTCAACATAAAACAGTGTGAACTTAATGTAAATATGACTTATTTTTTTATTTGACTTCTTTTCTTTTTTATCGTAATATTTTTTAATGCTTTGCGAAACATTTTAACACTGAATAATTTATAGTTGATAAGCTTTTTCACCCTCAAATGTTTGTCTATAACATTTTTAAGAATATATATATGTGCAGAAAAAAATTGAAAACGTTTTTTCAGGCCCTAAGAAGAACAAAAATATCCTGACACCGGCTAATATGAATTTCCACCACAGAAACCATTGAATTTGGGAGTAAATAAGTTTTAAATAAGTTTCCACTGTAGTGACCACTTTGCACCACAGGGTTAAAGACAGAAATTATGTCTAAATTGCTTGTAATGAGGAAACAAATCTACCAAAGGGATCAGGAAAAAGTCTCTTATATTAAGATATTATTCTTATTTCAAGAAACTTCATGAGAATTTTTTTCTTATCAAACTGGTTCAAGTAATTCAGACATCATTTTTGTCTTTAGTATCTTGAAATAAGGCATTTTTCTGCTCTTCTCAGTTGACAATTCTCAGTTAAAATGAGACACAAGACATAAACACTTGCTTAGATTAAGAAGGTGCCACATCCCTTTTTATCCGTATTAGCATTAGTAGTCGGCCCATTCTGCTTTAATTTGCAATGAGCACAAAGAAAGACACCAAAACCTCTGCAGAAAAACACATGATTCTTCAAAGGGTAGAGCGTTACAAATGTTATTGCATATTACTTATGCACTTTTGCATGTTTTACTTCATCGCAGAAACCTTTTTATTTGTTTTCTGTATGATGCAAAGTGAGGGACATATTACAGGAAAACTTACCATTAACTGAAAGTCTGTGAAGTACAAATTTACCCCAGAGAGACAAACTGAAGCATTCGTGAGGCTGTGTTTGAGTTTTGGTGGTGCCGTGACCCTGTCCTCTTGCCAAAACCTTCATCTGACTGGAAGTGATGTGAGTCTGCTGGTGGTTAAATATTAACCAGGAGAAAACAAAAGATAAGGATTACTGAGCACTCAAGCATAAATTATGGAACTACCAACTTCACATTTTTATCTCATCTAAGGGTTAAGGGGTTACATATCAGGTTGGGCTTCTTTTGCTTAATATTCCATTTGTTTGCATTGCGTACACCTGGAACTTGATAAATTCATTAATTGGCAAGATTAAGCTCTTGAAATATATTGGGGAAAAAAAATGCTCCATTACTTTGTCAACTGTTATGGACAGAAGTCACGATTATATTCCTTCAGCATAAATCCACATGAAACCAAATTTAGTCTTTCAACATTAAGACACAGCTCCTTAAATAATGTCCCTCGTCACTTATTTCACAGTTTAGCCAACATTTAAGAGAATTATGGCACAAAAATTACATACAGTGGTGCCTAAAAGTTTACACCCTCTCCAGCAGAATTTTCTGATTTTTTGGCCTTTTCTCAGAAAATATGAATGATAACACAAAAACTTTTCTGTCACTCATGGTTAGAGGTTGAGTGAAGACATTTATTAACAAACAACTGTGTTTACTCTTTTTAAATCATAATGACAACAGAAACTTCAAAAATGACCCTGTTCATTTTTTTTATACACACACACTGATTACAAGTAAATAGATCACAGGTGAGGATGGTTACCTTTAGTAGACATTCAAACACATTTGTGTTCACTTTTGTGCATTTATCAGGAAAAAAACACCAGAGTTGTGTAAACTTCTTAACAGGGTCATTTTTTAAGTTTCTGCTGTCAGTATGATCTAAAAAGAGTAAACACAGTTGTTTGTTAATAAATGTCTTCACCCAACCTCTAACCATGAGTGACAGAAAGGTTTTTGTGTTATCATTCATATTTCATTATCATTGTAAACTTTTCGGCACAACTGTATATTACAGCGAAAATGACTTCAAACCATGAACATATCACCACCTGACTTTGATCACTTCATATTTTTGTGCTTTTTTTTTAAGGTTCAGGTTCAGGTTGTTGTTTTTTTTCTTCTATTTTGCTCATAAAAACATCTCGAGTAACTACAGTCGTTTACATACCCTGGCAGAAAATACGATTTCTTGACCTTTTCTCAGAAAATATGAATGATAACACAAAAACTTTTCTGTCACTCATGGTTAGAGGTTGAGTGAGGACATTTATTAACAAACAACTGTCTACTATTTTTACCCCAGTTCTTAATAGCGTGTATTCCCCCTTTAACATCAATGACAGCTTGAAGTCTTTTGTGCTCGTTGTGGATGAGGGTCTTTATTTTCTCAGTTGGTGAAACTGCCCAGTTTTCTTGGCAAAAAGTCTCCAGTTCCTGTAAATTCTTGGTCTGTCTTGCATGAACTGCAGGTTTGAGATCTCCCCAGAGTGGCTCCATGATATTGAGGTCAGGAGACTGAGATGGCCACTCCAGAACCTTCACTTTATTCTGCTGTAGCCAATTGCTACTAATCATGCCATCTCTTTTTGTTGATGCTGCCATCTCGCACTGGTGTTAAATTTGGAGCCTGAGATTGCACCATTATAAAAAAGATCCTTCAGGTAAGTTACTAATTTAAACTAATCAGAAAAATTCATCTGAATAGTTTCACTTTTTATATACAAAATTATACTGTTTGTGTGACCTAAACTGCAACTAGCCAGAAAGGGGGGCTCCTAACGTTTAGGCCCCAATTTAGTTATTTTAAGAAGCATTTTAGCAGCATAGTAGAGAATAAAAAAAACAGACAAGACAAAACCAAAAAACACCAAGCATTCAAAACGAGTTCAAAAATATAAAACTGATGACTAAATCAGTTGGTATTAGATTTTCTTTTGATTTAGCTGATGCATATTTTGTGAGTTATTGCTGCCTTGTAAATGTAACATCATGATTTTCTGGTCATTTCAATCTAATCTGAGCTGATGTCATGACATAAAAATCATTAAGAAGAGACAAAATGATCCAAGAGTAGAAAACAAATCCATTTTAATATTTACAGGTAAGACATGGAAATGCATTGCTTAGAAAAACCCTCAAAACAATACATTAATATATATTTTCAGAAGGTGAATTTAAAAAAAAGAGGATTCAAGATTCAAAAGCTTGAATATTTACAAAACAATGGACAAAGTGTTTGCCACCATCTGGATGGCCATGAGCGGGTCCACGATGTCTTTGAGTTTGTCTTTTCTGAGAACCCAGTCTGGAGCAAATCTGGAAAATAAAGAACAAGGAGTCAAACACAGATTATAAAATGAGAAATCAAAAACATTCAATGATTTAAAACGTGTAACCGTGCACTAACTTTGGTGCTGGTTTGGATTTGCGAGGCGTTGCTGGAACGAAGAAGCTCCCGTTAATGGAGGCGTTCATCTTCTGTTTGATGACGGTTCTCTCTGCGTCCATCTTGTGTTTGCGAGCGGTGAGGCGGTAAATGCTGCGGATTCTGTCCAAGACTTTAGGGAGCTTCATCACCGCCTGTGAAGAGACAGAAAAACATTTACACTCAACATTTTTTAAAAAACGAAAATATGAAGAGGATGAATGTCAGGGAGAAACACACCACAGCGCGGCGTTTGTCCTGCAGCAGGAGAGCGAGGAGGAAACAGGCTTTGGTGAAGATGCTGCCGCCTTTTTCTGCCACTTTATCGCCCGCCTTCTCCCGGTATCTTTGCAGCAGGTCCAGCAGAGTTTCCACAGAGTTTTCCACCAAATACACGGCCTCGGTCGTCTTGTGGTACTGAGAGAACGAGAAGGAGAGAGACGGAAGATCAGGGATGGAGTTAACAACATTTATTCAAACTAAATAAGTGAGAGAGGATTTAAAATGTAACAGAAACACGGAGAGGATGAGGAAGAGTCTGATGAGTTCAAGCACCTCTAGAGTTTCAAAAACTTGTTTTATTTCATGGGGTATAATTTCATTTTGTATAAGTCAATTCTGGTTCATTTCATTTCATTCATTACTTTTTGTAATTTATCACTGCAACGTTCTATTTACTGTGTGCTGCTGACTTCTTGGTCAGGTCGTCCTTGTCAGTGAAATTAAAAAAAAAAAAATTCTATTAGGTAAAATTATTGATAAACAATTAATTAAAATTAGTCAATAAAAATCTTAGAATTTCAATTAATTTCATTTTAATACCATTAAGATCATTTCAAATATTTTAAGGATTTTTTGTTAAATTTCAAGTAAATTTGTTTTTGAAATTGTAAAAGTTATTTAGACTTATCTTATTTAACAAATGATTTTCCAAAGTTTTTTGATTCATTTAGTTAAATTCATCGATTTCATTGTATTTATTTGTTGCTCATCAAGGTTTTTTTTTTTAAATTTTCTAATAAATTCAGTTTTGGAAATTTTATCTTTGCACTTCAATGTGAGTTTTTTCAAATTCATTTAAGGTTTTTAATTCATTCAATTTATCTTAACTCAGTTTTTTATCTTTTTGTTCTATTTAATTATTGTATTTTGATTAATCAAAAATTACCATATTTATTTTGCTTCTTTTTTAAAGACTTTTCATTAATTCAATTAATTCCAAAAGTTTTATTTATTCAGTTTAAAAAGATAGATGGATAAAGATGAGTTTGTCTTTTTAACAGTGTAAACAGTGTAAAAAGTGTAAATATTGCAGAGTGAGAGCCACCTTGGAGAGGTTGAGGAGGATCTGGATGGAGAAGGTGATGACGTCCATGCAGGGGACGCTCCTGTTGCAGCAGCGAATCAGGGTGAAGATGACGTTGGTGGCGCCGCTCTCCACCAGCCGCTCACAGCACTCAGGAGACAGCCTGGTGGCTGTTTCTGTGTGGCACAAACAATCACAGAGGTTCAGGATTTATTTCAGCGCTCAGGACAAACTAAACTGTAATCAAACACAGACTCAGGCACAAAAGAAAAGCAAAATCTTTACCGAGGTTTTTCAGGGCCTCCAGAATGTAGGAGAAGTGTTTGTATCTGAGTAAGTAATCCAGAGCGGATGACGTCTTGTTGCACAGTTTGTCCTCCTCTTTGACGTCAGCGGAGACTTCACGAAGACGGTGTCTCAACTTCACCACCTTGGGGTTGTCGTTCAGGCGGCGGGAGCGGTGTCCTCTCCACAGAGCCTGGAAAATACATTCATATTCATCACATCAGACTTTCATCTTTTCTTTTTTCTATCAACAAGCTCCTGAGCATCTATTGCTTAAAACTCACAAATGAGATTAAACTGCAATATGTCCTGCTGCAATATTCTAATCACAGACAGTGAAATATTTTTATAACCTGAAATATGTCAAAATATCTGCTACATTATTTGCAGCAGATGTTTTCTGCTCCACACCAGAATTACTCAACCATGTTACAAACTGTAACTGTAAAAAAGAGGCAACACAGCAAAGAGAAGAATCAAAACTTAAATTGAAGTTGTAAAAATTGCAAAAGAAGCCACATAAACTGGGATAAAACCTGGAAATACTCAAAAAGCAGCAAAAAAATGGTCAAAAAGTGCCAAAAAAGAGTGGAAAGTGACTAAAATGGCCAAAAGACAACAAAAGCTTTGTTTCAGCAGGAAAAGCTTTTGGAGGAAACTTTAAAAACTTTAAAAATTAGTTTGAGGTTTTAAAAATTGCCAAAAGAGCAACAAAAATTGGCATTTCAATTGAGATAAAACCTGGAAATACTCATAAAATAGCAAAAAAAAATTGGTCAAAAAGGGGCTGAAAAGAGTGAAAAGTAACTAAAATGGCCAAAGAAGCAACAAATATTAGCAAGAAAATTTTGGGGGAAAGTTTTAAAAATTTAGAAGTTAGTTTGAGGTAGTAAATATTGCCGAAAAGGAACAAAAATTGGCATGTAAATTGGGATAGAACCTGGAAATACTCAGAAAGTAGCAAAAAATGGTCGAAAAGTAGCAAAAAAAATGATTTAAAAGTGACTATAATTGCTAAAAAAGCAACAAAAAATAGCATTTAAATTTGGATAAAACCTAGAAATAATCAAAATGTAGCAAAAAATGGTCAAAAAGTAGCGAAAAAGAGTGAAAAGTTTCTAAAAAGGCCAAAAAGCAACAAATATCAGCAAGAAAATTTTGGAGGAACCATTAAAAAATTCATAAAGTAGCAAAAATGATGGAAAAACAGTGGAAAGTGGTAAAGAAGGCCAATGTCAGCAAAAAATGGCAAGGGAGCTTCGCCTACACTTTGAAAATAGTCAGTTTGTTGCAAAAACTGGTCCAATAGTTGTGAAAAAGAGTGAAAAGTATAAAAATTGGCAAATAACAAAATGTGGGAAGACAATTGGGAGTGAACTCGGAAAATTGTTAGAAGGTATCAAAAAATGGTTCAAAAGTGGCAAAAAATAAGTGAAAAGTGACTAAAATGGACAAGTTTTAGTGGTAGTGGGTTATTGTTGTTGTGCTGTAATTAATGTAGATGTTCATGTCCAGCAATGTGTTTGTGTAAAAACATAAGATGGGAACCTTGAAATAATCACACAAGAATGACTGCTGTACCTGAGCTTTGACAATCCCCCTCTGAACCCTCCTCTGCCTCCTGATGAGGAGGAATTTGCGCACAGCCTGCTGGATGACGGCTGCAGCCGTGTGACGTCGAGCTAACCAGCGCCTGGCTGCTCTCTGAGCTGTGATCACTTTTCTCCTGTCCTCCAGATACCGACTCCTCTGCTGCCTCGCTCTCACCAACCGCTGGAAGAAATGAGAAGGTGACTTTAAAGGCGTGTCCTGCTCTTTACAGTGAATTAACGTAACATTTAAGTCTAATTTTTTTCTGTACCTGGATGGTGAGGACGGAGTTCATCTGTCTCTTTGCTGACTCCAGGGCCCAGTGAACTCTCAGAGCTCTCTGGATCTTTATGGCGCTGAGATGGTGGAAAACTGCAGCTGTAAAACGGAGTCTCTTCTCTGCTTTGGCTTCCTCTAACGCCTGAAGAAAAGAACAACAAAATGCCATCATTTTAACCATTTCTACACATAGATGAACTTTTGTGTAAATAGTTACATATTCACATTTACAACGGGACGCCAAAGAAACAGCTGCTCACCTTTCGTCTTGCGATCCAGGCTCGACAGTGCGTCTGAAGTACGACAGCAGCTCGTCTGACTCGGGTGTAGTTGTCTCTCTCCATCCTTCCTCTCTGCCACGCTCTGACCCTGCGCTGAAGCATCAAAGCAGCTGCTCGCTTCCTTTGGAAATCCCGCCGCTGCACCGAACATCTCCAGCACGACTGAATAACGACGGCAGCCTGCTTTTGTTTGTTGATGTCTCTCCTGACGGCCCAGCCTCTGAACGCTGCCTGAATGACAACGCTGGATTTCTTCACGTATAAGAAGTGTTCCCTGTCTCTTCTTTTCACCACACAGGAGCGATAGTGTCTCTGGATGATGATGGCTGACAGTCGCATGGCCTGGTACTTGACTTCCTCTCTGTGTCTCCTGAACATCGACTGTATCACAGCTGCAGCTCGATGCTGGAGAGAAACCTCCTTCCTGACCTGTTGGCCTCTGAACACTGCCTGCAGGATGACAGCAGCTCTGCGCATGTTTTGGTACTGCTGCACTTGATCTTTGGCTGCCATGTTGGCTCGATACCTCCTCTGGATTGTTAGGACAGAAGCCTTTAGCACCAGGAAGTTCTTGTGTTCGCAGTGAGCTCTGTAAGCTCTCTGGATGACACTCGCAGCTTGATGCTTCTGTTGGATACATTTTCTTGTTTTCATTCCACAATATGCCGCCTGTAACACAATCACAGCTTTCCTGACCTGTTGATAATGTTTGACCTCATTGTTCCTCTGTCTCTGAGCTCTGAACCTCTGCTGTAGGACACATGCTGCACAGCGCTGTCTCCTGAAGGCCGACTGAACTTTGTGTCTCCTAAAGTTTGCTTGAATGACAGTAGCTGCTCTGTGCATCTTTGCAACCCTGCACCTCACACGATGACCTCTGAACGCAGCCTGCAGAATGAGTACTGAGTGTCTTATTTCCAGATACTTTTGCCTTTCTTGTCTTTGCAGAAGACAGGCTCGGTAATATCTCTGGATGATGATTGCAGACAAGCGCATGGCTCTAAATTTGACTTCCTCTTTGTGTTTTCTAAACACTGACTGTATCGTAGTTGCAGCATGATGCCTTTTAGCTACATCTTTTCTAACTTTCTGTCCTCTGAAAGCTGCCTGCAGAACAACAGCAGCTCTGCACATGTCTACATATCTTGTTCTCTGTACTTTCATAGCAACAGATGCTCGATATCTTCGCTGAACTGTTATTACAGACGATCTCAGTTGCAGATATGTCTTGCGCTCACTATGAGCTCTATAAGCTCTTTGGATTATATTTGCTGCTTGATGATTTTGCTGGATGATTTGTCTGGCTTTCATACCACGATATGCAGCCTGTAACACAATCACAGCTTTCCTGACCTCTTGATAATGTCTGATCTCATTGTTCCTCTGTCTCTGTGCCCTGTACCTCTGCTGCAGGACACATGCTGCACAGCGCTGTCTCCTGAAGGCTGACTGAAGTTTGTGCCTCCTAAAGTTTGCTTGAATGACAGTTGCTGCTCTGTGCATCTTTGCAACCCTGCATCGCACAAGGTGACCTCTGAACGCAGCCTGCAGGACAATGGCAGAGTTTCTCACTTCAAGATATCTTTTCCTCTCTTGTTTTTGCAGAAGACAGGCTCTGTAATATCTCTGGATGATGATTGCAGACAAGCGCATGGCTTTGAATTTAACTTCCTCTTTGTGTTTTCTGAACATCGACTGTATCACAGTTGCAGCCTGATGCATACAAGCAACTTCTCTTCTGACCCTCTGTCCTCTGAAAGCTGCCTGCAGGAGAATCACAGCATGACGCAGTTTCAGATACTGGTTCCTTTGTGATCTTGCAGCTATAATGGCTCGATACCTCCTCTGGATTGTTAGGACAGAAGTCTTTACCTCCAGGTAGTGCTTGTGTTCGCAGTGAGCTCTGTAAGCTCTTTGGATGACACTCGCAGCTTGATGCTTCTGTTTGATACATTTTCTTGTTTTCATTCCACGATATGCAGCTTGTAGAGTAACAGCAGCTTTCCTGACCTCTTGGTAATGTTTGATTTCACTATTTCTCTGTCTCTGAGCCCTGAACCTCTGCTGTAGGACACATGCTGCCCAGCGCTGTCTCCTGAAGGCTGACTGAACTATGAGTCTCCTAAAGTTTGCTTGAATGACAGCAGCTGCTCTGTGCATCTTTGCAACTCTGCATCTGACACGGTGACCTCTGAATGCAGCCTGCAGAATGACAACAGAGTGTCTTATTTCCAGATACTTTTGCCTTTCTTGTCTTTGCAGAAGACAGGCTCTGTAGTATCTCTGGATGATGATTGCAGACAAGCGCATGGCTCTAAATTTAACTTCCTCTTTGTGTTTTCTAAACACTGACTGTATCACAATTGCAGCCTGATGCATACAAGCGACTTCTCTTCTGACCCTCTGTCCTCTGAAAGCTGCCTGCAGAACAACGGCAGTTCTGCGCATGTTTTGGTACCTTTCACTTTGTTTCCTAGCTGCTACAGACGCTCGATACCTCTTCTGGATTGTGAGGACAGAAGTTTTTAATGTCAGATACTGCTTGTGTTCACAGTGAGCTTTAAAAGCTCTTTGAATAACACTCGCTGCTTGGTGTTTTTGTTTGATGATTTGTCTGGACTTCATTCCTCTAAAAGCTGCCTGTAAGACCACGGCAGCTCTTCTTTTCACTCTCAGCGCTTGCATCTCCGCTCTCATTGCCTTGTTTGCTCTGAAACGTGTCTGCAGCAGATTTGCAGCCCAGAGGAGCCTCTTGTAGAAGTTTCTCTGCTGGACCTTCCTGAAGTGAGACTGAATAACTACAGCTGCTGCATGCTGGGTTTTTAACTCCTTCCTGACCTGCCATCTTCTGTAGGCTGCCTGCAGACGAACCGCAGCTTTGCGCTGTGACAGAAACTCTGACCGCTCTTTTCGTGCCATGTTCACTGCTCTGAACCTGCGCTGACACACCAAAGCTGCTGCCTTTACAGCGAGGAACCTTTTCCTCTCCTGGTTAGTGGAAAACTTCCTCTGGATGATTGTAGCTGCATGATGCATCTCTGCGATCCTCTTCCTGACTGCATGGCCTCGGTACGCTGCCTGAATGACGACGGCTGCAGATTTCATTGCTCTGAATCTGTGCATCTGCTGATTCCTGAGCAGCTTGGCCCTGTAGCGCCCTTGAATGATGATGGTCGCACACTTGATGGCGAGGTACGCCATCCTCATTCTGTGCATCCTGAACTGAGCTTGAATTGCACGGGCAGCGTTGTGCCTCCTCGTCATGTCTTGTCTCACTCTGAATCCCCTGTAGAAGGCCTGTATCTTCAAAGCGGCCTGCTTTAAGTCTTTGTATTCGTTCTGCTGGGCCCTGCAGAGGAGGAGAGCTCTGTATCGGCTCTGGATGATAATAGCTGCACTTTGTAGGAGGAAATATCGTTTCTTGCATAAAAACATCCTCACTGAAGACTGAATGAGAGTCGCTGCTTGGTGCTTTTTCTGTAACTCTCTTCTCGCTCTCATGCCTCTGAATCCAGCTTGGAGGGTAACACACGCAGCTCTCATTTCCATGTATGCTTTTTGTGTTTCCTGTGCAGCCACATGCGCTCTGTAGCGACGCTGAATGACCACAGCAGCTGCCTTCTTGGATGTGTACTCTGTTTCTGCTTTGTGTCGTCGGTAGTAAGCTTGTATCACTGTCGCACAGCGATGCCACTCCTCGATCCTCTTTCTGACAGCTCTACCTCTCCAGTTAGCTTGTACAACAAGTGCAGCATCCCTGAGAGCGTCATAATCTGCTTTTGTCTTCCGAGCCAGGACTGTGGCTCTGTACTTTTGCTGAATCACAGAAGCGGCTCCTCTCAGAGCCAGGAAGCTCCTCCGGGCAGCGTGTTTCCTAAAAGCTGCCTGGATGGCTGTGGCTGCCTGGTGCTGGTTTTTCAGGGACTCTCGAGCCGCTTTGCCGCGGTAAGCTGCCTGTATGGTGATGGCAGCACATCTCATCCTCACAAACATTTGCCTCTCCATGTCTCTCTGCTTGGAGGCCCT
>RPOG01003407.1:13851-30502 GCA_008086565.1 Thalassoma bifasciatum
GTCTTATTGCCAGAAAACTGAGTTTAAACCTAATTTAAAAAGTCTAAAGTAGGTTCTGAATGCACTTTGACTGATCTTAATGCTAGAAATCTGAGTTTAAACCTACTTTAAACAGTCTAAAGTAAGGGATGAATGCACTTTGACTGGTCTTATTGCTAGAAACCTGAGTTTAAACCTACTTAAAACAGTCTAAAGTAGGTTAAATTTGCACTTTGACTGGTCTTATTGCTGGTAATCTGAGTTTAAACCTAATTTAAACAATGTAAAGTGGGTGATTAATGAACTTTGACTGGTCTTATTGCTAGAGATCTTTAATTTAGCCTACTTTAACCAGTCTTAAGAAGTTTTGAATGCATTTGACTGGTCTTAATGCTAGAAATCTGAGCTTTAACAAACTTAAAACAGTCTGAAGTGGGTGATGAATGCACTTTGACTGGTCTTATTGCTAGAGATCTCAAATTTAGCCTACTTTAACCAGTCATAAGAAGTTTCCAATGCATTTGACTGGTCTTAATGCTAGAAATCTGAGCTTTAACAAACTTAAAACTGTCCAAAGTAGGTTATATATGCACTTTGACTGGTCTTAATGCTAGAAATCTCAAGTTACCTACTTTAACCAGTCTTAACTAGGTTGTGAAGGCACTTTGACTGGTCTTTTTACTAGAAATCTGAGTTTAAACCTACTTTAAACAGTCTGAAGTATGTTATGGATGCACTTTGACTGGTCTCAATGCTAGAAATCTGAGTTTAAACCTACTTTAAACAGAAGAAAGTTGGTTATAAATGCACTTTGACTGGTCTTATTGCCAGAAAACTGAGTTTAAACCTAATTTAAAAAGTCTAAAGTAGGTTCTGAATGCACTTTGACTGATCTTAATGCTAGAAATCTGAGTTTAAACCTACTTTAAACAGTCTCAAGTAAGGGATGAATGCACTTTGACTGGTCTTATTGCTAGAAACCTGAGTTTAAACCTACTTAAAACAGTCTAAAGTAGGTTAAATTTGCACTTTGACTGGTCTTATTGCTAGAGATCTTTAATTTAGCCTACTTTAACCAGTCTTAAGAAGTTTTGAATGCATTTGACTGGTCTTAATGCTAGAAATCTGAGCTTTAACAAACTTAAAACAGTCTGAAGTGGGACTACTTACGTGAAACTGACCAGAATAACGATCTCTAGAGTTTAAATCGGATGAAATTGGTCAGTTAAGAAGTTTCCAATGCATTTGACTGGTCTTAATGCTAGAAATCTGAGCTTTAACAAACTTAAAACTGTCCAAAGTAGGTTATATATGCACTTTGACTGGTCTTATTGCTAGAAATCTCAAATTTAGCCTACTTGAAACAGTCTAAAGAAGTTGTGAATGCACTTTGACTGGTCTTTTTACTAGAAATCTGAGTTTAAACCTACTTTAAACAGTCTAAAGTATGTTATGGATGCACTTTGACTGGTCTCAATGCTAGAAATCTGAGTTTAAACCTACTTTAAACAGAAGAAAGTTGGTTATAAATGCACTTTGACTGGTCTTTATGCTAGAATTGTGAATAAAAACAAAAGTAGGTTATGAATACACTTACCTGGTCTTAATACCAGGAATCTTAAATAAAACTTCCTTTTAACAGTCTTAAGTAGGTTGAGAATACACTTTGACTGGTCTCAATGAAATCTTAATAAAAACTTCCTTTTAAAATTTAAAAGTAGGTTATTAATGCACTTTGACTGGTCTTAATGCTAGGGATCTGAGTTTAAACCTACTTTAAACAGTCAAAAGTAGGTTATGAATGCATTTTGACTAGTCCTCATGCTTGAAATCTGAAATTAAACCTACTTTAAACAGTCTAAAGTAAGTTATGAATGCACTTTGACTGGTCTTTTTGCTACAAATGTGAGTTTAAACCTATTTCAAACACTGTATAGTAGGTGATGAATGCACTTTGACTCGTCTTATTGCTAGAAATCTGAGTTAAAACCAACTTTAAACAGTCCAAAGTACGTTGTGAATGCACTTTGATTGGTCTTAATGCTAGAAATCTGAGTTTAAACCTACTTTAAAATGTTTTAACTAGGTTGTGAATGCTTTTTGACTGGTCTTATTGCTAGAAAGCTGAGTTTAAACCTACTTAAAACAGTCTAAAGTAGGTTAAATTTGCACTTTGACTGGTCTTATTGCTAGAAATCTTAAATAAAACTTCCGTTTTACAGTCAAAAGTAGGTTATGAATACACATACCCGGTCTTAATACCAGGAATCTTAAATAAAACTTCCTTTTTACAGTCTTAAGTAGGTTATGAATGCACTTTGACTGGTCTTATTGCTAGAAATCTTAAATAAAACTTCCGTTTTACAGTCAAAAGTAGGTTATGAATACACTTACCTGGTCTTTATACCAGGAATCTTAAATAAAACTTCCTTTTAACAGTGTTATGTAGGTTATGAATGCATTTTGACTGGTCCTAATGCTAGAAATCTGAGTTTAAACCAACTTTACACAGTCTAAAGAAGTTGTGAATGCACTTTGACTGGTCCTAATGCTAGAAATCTGAGTATAAATCTACTTTAAACAGTCTAAAGTAGGTTATGAATGCATTTTGACCGTTCTAATTGCAAGAAAACTAAATTTAAACCTACTTTAAACAGTCTCAAGTAGGAATACTTACGAAAACTGACCAGAGTTACGATTTTTATGTCCAAATTTGGTTAAAATTTTTCAGCTTTCCTCCACTACTTACATGAAACTGACCAGAAATACACTTTTTAGAGTGGAAATCGGATGAACTTTCTCAGTTTTCTTCAACACTTCCGAGAACTGACCAGAATTACGATGAAATCTGAGTTTAAACCTACTTTAAATAGTCTAAAGAAGGTTATGAATGTACTTTGACTGGTGTTTATGCTAGAAATCTGGGTTTAAACTGACTTAAAACAGTCTCAAGTAGGTTATGAATGTACTTTGACTGGTCTAGATGCTAGAAAAAGGGGTTTAAACCCATTTTAAACAGTCTAAAGTAGGTTTTGAATGTACTTTGACTGGTCATAATGCTAGAAATCTGGGTTTAAACTGAATTAAAACATTCTAAAGTAGGTTATAAATGTACTTTGACTGGTCTCAATGCTAGAAATCTAAGTTAAATCCTATTTAAAACAGTCTAAAGTAGGTTTTGAATGTATTTTGACTGGTCTCAATGCTAGAAATCTGAGTTTAAACCTGTTTTAAACAGACTGAAGTAGGTTCTGAGTGTACTTTGATTGGTCTTATTGCTAGAAATCTGAGTTTAAACCTATTTTTTACAGTGTAAAGTAGGAAGTTGTGAATGCACTTTGACTGATCTAAATGCTAGAAATCTGAGTTTGAACCAATTTTCAAAAGTCAAACGGAGGTTATTAATGTACTCTGACTGGTCTTCATGCTAGAAATCTGAGTCAAGACCTAATTTAATCAGTCTAAAGTGGGAAAAGAACGAACTTTGACTGGTCTTATTGATAGAAATCAGAATTTAAACCTACTTTAAACAGTCTCAAGTAGTTTATGAATGCTTTTGACTGGTCTCAATGCTAAAAATACAGGTTTAAACCAATTTTAAAAAGTCGAAAGGAGGTGATGAATGTACTTTGACTGGTCTTTATGTGAAAAATCTCACCTTTAGCCTACTTGAAAGAGTCAAAAGAAGTTGTGAAGGCTCTTGACTGGTCTTAATGCTAGAAATCTGAGTTTAAACCTACTTTAAATAGTCTAAAGAAGGTTATGAATGTACTTTGACTGGTGTTTATGCTAGAAATCTGGGTTTAAACTGACTTAAAACAGTCTCAAGTAGGTTATGAATGTACTTTGACTGGTCTAGATGCTAGAAAAAGGGGTTTAAACCCATTTTAAACAGTCTAAAGTAGGTTTTGAATGTATTTTGACTGGTCTCAATGCTAGAAATCTGAGTTTAAACCTGTTTTAAACAGACTGAAGTAGGTTCTGAGTGTACTTTGATTGGTCTTATTGCTAGAAATCTGAGTTTAAACCTATTTTTTACAGTGTAAAGTAGGAAGTTGTGAATGCACTTTGACTGATCTAAATGCTAGAAATCTGAGTTTGAACCAATTTTCAAAAGTCAAACGGAGGTTATTAATGTACTCTGACTGGTCTTCATGCTAGAAATCTGAGTCAAGACCTAATTTAATCAGTCTAAAGTGGGAAAAGAACGAACTTTGACTGGTCTTATTGATAGAAATCAGAATTTAAACCTACTTTAAACAGTACAAAGTGGGTTATGAATGCAATTGGACTTGTCTTAAAGTGAGAAATCTCAAATTTAGCCTACTTTAAACAGTTTAAAGTGAATGAATGCATTTGACTGGTCTTAGTGCCAGAAAACTGATATTGAACCTACTTTAAAGAGTCTAAAGTAGGATTTGAATACACTTTGACTGGTCTTTATGTGAGAAATCACACCTTTAGCCTCCTTTAAACAGTTTAAAGTATATGAATGCACTTTGACTGGTCTTAATGCCAAAAAACAGATTTTGAACCTACTTTAAAAAGTCTAAAGAAGTTAATGAATACACTCTGACTGGTCTTTATGCGAGAAATCTCACCTTTAGCCTACTTCAAACAGTCAAAAGAAGTTGTGAATGCTCTTGACTGGTCTTAATGCTAGAAATCTGAGTTTAAACCTACTTTAAATAGTCTAAAGTAGGTTATAAATGCACCTTGACTGGTCTTATTGCTAGAAATCTCAAATTTAGCTTACCTTAAACAGTTTAAAGTGAATGAATGCACTTTCACTGGTCTTAATGCCAAAAAACTGATTTTGAACCTACTTTAAACATTGTAAAGTAGGTTATGAATACACTTTGACTGGTCTTTATGCGAGAAATCTCACCTTTAGCCTACTTCAAACAGTCAAAAGAAGTTGTGAATGCTCTTTACTCGTCTTAATGCTAGAAATCTGAGTTTTAAACCTACTTTAAATAGTCTAAAGTAGGTTATGAATGCACCTTGACTGGTCTTATTGCTAGAAATCTCAAATTTAGCTTACCTCAAACAGTATAAAAAGTGAATGAATGCACTTTGACTGGTCTTAATGCCAGGAAACTGATTTTGAAACTTCTTTAAACATTGTAAAGTAGGTTATGAATACACTTTGACTGGTCTTAATGCTAGAAATCTGACTGTAACCTACTTTAAACAGTCAAAAGTAGGTTATGAATGCACTTTGACTGGTCTTATTGCTAGAAATCTGAGTTTACACCTACTTTAAACAGTCAAAAGTAAGTGATGAATGCACTTTGACTGGTCTTAATGCTAGAAAACTGATTTTGAAACTTCTTTAAACATTGTAAAGTAGGTTATGAATACACTTTGACTGGTCTTAATGCTAGAAATCTGACTGTAACCTACTTTAAACAGTCAAAAGTAGGTTATGAATGCACTTTGACTGGTCTTATTGCTAGAAATCTGAGTTTACACCTACTTTAAACAGTCAAAAGTAAGTGATGAATGCACTTTGACTGGTCTTAATGCTAGAAATCTGAGTTTACACCTACTTTAAACAGTCAAAAGTAAGTGATGAATGCACTTTGACTGGTCTTCATGCTAGAAATCTGAGTTTACACCTACATTAAAGTGTATAAAGTAGATGATGAATGCACTTTGACTCGTCTTCATGCTAGAAATCTGAGTTGTAACCTACTTTAAACAGTCTAAACTAGGTTATGAATGCACTTTGACTGGTCTTCATGCTAGAAATCTGAGTTTGAACCTACTTTAAATAGTCTAAAGTAGGTTATGAATGCACCTTGACTGGTCTTATTGCTAGAAATCTCAAATTTAGCTTACCTCAAACAGTATAAAAAGTGAATGAATGCACTTTGACTGGTCTTAATGCCAGGAAACTGATTTTGAAACTTCTTTAAACATTGTAAAGTAGGTTATGAATACACTTTGACTGGTCTTAATGCTAGAAATCTGACTGTAACCTACTTTAAACAGTCAAAAGTAGGTTATGAATGCACTTTGACTGGTCTTATTGCTAGAAATCTGAGTTTACACCTACTTTAAACAGTCAAAAGTAAGTGATGAATGCACTTTGACTGGTCTTAATGCTAGAAATCTGAGTTTAAACCTACTTTAAATAGTCTAAAGTCGGATATATATGCACTTTGACTGGTCTTCATGCTAGAAATCTGAGTTTACACCTACATTAAAGTGTATAAAGTAGATGATGAATGCACTTTGACTCGTCTTCATGCTAGAAATCTGAGTTGTAACCTACTTTAAACAGTCTAAACTAGGTTATGAATGCACTTTGACTGGTCTTCATGCTAGAAATCTGAGTTTACACCTACTTTAAAAATCGTAAATTAGGTGATGAATGCACTTTGAGTGGCAACAATGCTAGAAATCTGAGTTGTAACCTACTTTAAACAGTCTAAAGTAAGTGATGAATGCACTTTGACTGGTCTTAATGCTAGAAATCTGAGTTTACACCTACTTTAAAGAGTCTAAAGTAGGTGATGAATGCTCTTTACTGGTCTTTATGCTAGAAATCTGAGTTTAAACCTACTTTAAATAGTCTAAAGTAGGTTATAAATGCACCTTGACTGGTCTTATTGCTAGAAATCTCAAATTTAGCTTACCTTAAACAGTTTAAAGTGAATGAATGCACTTTCACTGGTCTTAATGCCAGAAAACTGATTTTGAACCTACTTTAAACATTGTAAAGTAGATTATGAATACACTTTGACTGGTCTTTATGCGAGAAATCTCACCTTTAGCCTACTTCAAACAGTCAAAAGAAGTTGTGAATGCTCTTTACTGGTCTTAATGCTAGAAATCTGAGTTTAAACCTACTTTAAATAGTCTAAAGTAGGTTATGAATGCACCTTGACTGGTCTTATTGCTAGAAATCTCAAATTTAGCTTACCTTAAACAGTATAAAAAGTGAATGAATGCACTTTGACTGGTCTTAATGCCAGAAAACTGATTTTGAACCTACTTTAAACATTGTAAAGTAGGTTATGAATACACTTTGACTGGTCTTTATGCGAGAAATCTCACCTGTAACCTACTTAAAATGGTCTAAAGTCGGATATATATGCACTTTGACTGGTCTTAATGCGAGAAATCTCACTGTAACCTACTTTAAACAGTCAAAAGTAGGTTATGAATGCACTTTGACTGGTCTTAATGCTAGAAATCTGAGTTTACACCTACTTTAAAGAGTAAAAAGTAGGTGATGAATGCTCTTGACTGGTCTTAATGCTAGAAATCCGAGTTGTAACCTACTTTAAACAGTCAAAAGTAGGTTATGAATGCACTTTGACTGGTCTTAATGCTAGAAATCTGAGTATACACCTACTTTAAAGAGTCTAAAGTAGGTGATGAATGCTCTTGACTGGTCTTAATGCTAGAAATCCGAGTTGTAACCTACTTTAAATAGTCTAAAGTCGGATATATATGCACTTTGACTGGTCTGAATGCTAGAAATCTGAGTATACACCTACTGTAAAGAGTCTAAAGTAGGTGATGAATGCTCTTGACTGGTCTTAATGCTAGAAATCCGAGTTGTAACCTAGTTTAAACAGTCTAAAGTCGGATATATATGCACTTTGACTGGTCTTCATGCTAGAAATCTGAGTTAACACCTACTTTAAAGCGTATAAAGTAGATGATGAATGCACTTTGACTTGTCTTCATGCTAGAAATCTGAGTTGTTACCTACTTTAAACAGTCTAAACTAGGTTATGAATGCACTTTGACTGGTCTTCATGCTAGAAATCTGAGTCTACACCTCCTTTAAAAATCGTAAATTAGGTGATGAATGCACTTTGACTGGCAACAATGCTAGAAATCTTGGTTTTAACTTATTTTAAATAGTCTAAACTGCGTTGCAAATGCACTTTGACTGGTCTGAATGCTAGAAAACTGGGTTTAAACTTATTTTACACTTTCTAAAAATGCTTATGAATAAACTTTGACAGGCCTTAATGCTAGAAATTTTAACTAATTTCATACATTCTAAACTTGGTTTAAAAGAACTTTATCTGGCCTGAATGCTATAAATCTTGGATAAAACCTACTTTAAAGAGTCTAAACTTGCTTATGGATGTAATTTGACTGGCCTAAATTCGAGAAATCTTGGTTTTAACTTATTTTATACAGTCAAGCAAAAACTTCTCAACATAAAAAACACTTGACAACATAAAAATAAAAAGTTTTTTCTCAGTCTTTTTTCTGGCACTCAACCGTTAACTACGCTCGTGGCTGTATCGTCGTTTTCACTAGCTTCAGAGATTGCATCAGTGCGCTAATCCCAGCATGCAATGCTGAGGTCTACTGCACTGCATAGTGCATAAATCAAGCGCCATCTAGTGGCTACTTTGAACCACAACAGTTAAATTACAGAAAATGCAAATTTCACAATCTCACAAATAGAGACGTTCCTGAACTATTGTTTGGATAAACATTTTTCATCCAAAGCTGTACTTTTATGGGGGTTACAAAAACTTGGTTATAAATGTACTTTGACTGGCCTCAATGCTAGAAATCTGGGTTCAAACTTGTTTTATTTCATCTAAACTTGATTTGGAATGCACTTTGACTGGCCTCAATGTAAGGAATCTGGGTTCAAACTTATTTTATACAGTCTAAACTTGATTATATATGTAAGTTGACTGGCCTCAATGCTAGAAATTTGGGATTTAAGCCACTTTATACAGTCTGAACTAGGAACTGAATGCACTTTGACTGGCCTCAATGCTAGATATCTGGGTTTAAACTTATTTTATAAAGTCTTAAACTAGGTTTTAAATGCACTTTGACTGGCCTCAATGCTAGAAATCTGTGTTTTAACCTATTTCATGCAGTCTAAACTTGGTTTTAAATGCACTTTGTCTGGCCTGAGTGCTAGAAATCTGGGTTTTATCTTATATTATAAAGTCTAAACTAGGTTTTGAATGCACTTTGACTGGCCTTGATGCCGGAAATCTGGGATTTAACCTATTTTTCCTAGTCTAAACTTGGTTTTAAATGTGTATTGACTGGCCTCAATGCTGGAAATCTGGGTTTTAATCTATTTTATGCAGTCTAAACTTGGTTTTAAATGCACTTTGTCTGGCCTGAGTGCTAGAAATCTGGGTTTTAACTTAATTTATACATTCTAAACTAGTTTCTGGATGTACTTTGACTGGCCTCAATGCTAGAAATCTGGGTTTTATCTCATTGATCCAGTCTAAACTAGTTACTGAATGTACTTTGACTGTCCTCAATGCTAGAAATCTGGGTTTAAACTTATTTTATACAGTCTAAACTAGGTACTGAATGTACTTTGACTGGCCTCAATGCTAGAAATCTGGGTTTTGAGCCACTTTATTCAGTCTAAACTTGGTTATGAATGTACTTTGACTGGCCTGAATGCTAGAAATCTGGGTTTTAACCTTTTGAATACAGTCTAAACTTGCTGATGAATGTACTTTGACTGGCTTCAATGCTAGAAATCTGGGTTTGAACCTATTTCATGCAGTCTAAACTTGCTGATAGATGCACTTTGACTGGCCTCAATGCTAGAAATCTGGGATTAAAGCCACTTTATTCAGTCTAAACTTGGTTATGAATGTACTTTGACTGGCCTGAATGCTAGAAATCTGGGTTTTAACCTATTTCATGCAGTCTAAACTTGGTCTTAAATGCACTCTGACTGGCCTGAATGCCTGAAATCTGGGTTTTAACTTCTATAAAGTCTAAACCAGGTTTTGAATGCCATTTGACTGGCCTCAACGCTGGATTTCTGAGTTTTAACTTATATAACACAGTCTTAAGTAGGGACTGAATGCACTTTGACTGGCCTGAATGCCTGAAATCTGGGTTTTAACCTATTTCATGCAGTCCCAACTTGGTTTTAAATGTGTATTGACTGGCCTCAATGCTGGAAATCTGGGTTTTAACTTATTTTATACAGTCTAAACTTGATTATATATGTAAGTTGACAGGCCTCAATGCTAGAAATTTGGGATTTAAGCCACTTTATACAGTCTGAACTAGGAACTGAATGCACTTTGACTGGCCTCAATGCTAGAAATCTGTGTTTTAACCTATTTCATGCAGTCCAAACTTGGTTGTAAATGCACTTTTTCTGTTCTGAGTGCTAGAAATCTGGGTTTTAACTTATTTTATAAAGTCTAAACTAGGTTTTGAATACACTTTGACTGGCCTCGATGCCGGAAATCTGGCATTTAACCTTTTTTTCCTAGTCTAAACTTGGTTTTAAATTTGTATTGACTGGCCTCAATGCTAGAAATCTAGGTTTTAAGCCACTTTTTTTAGTCTAAACCTGCTTATAAATGTACTTTGACTGGCAACAATGCTAGAAATCTGGGTTTAAACCTATTTTATACAGTCTAATCTTGCTGATAAATGTACTTTGACTGGCATCAATACTAGAAATCTGGGTTTTTTCCCTATTTCATGCAGTCTTAACTTGCTGATAAATGCACTTTGACTGTCATGAATGCTAGAAATCTGGGATTTCACCTGTTTTATACAGTCTTAACTAGGAACTGAATGTACTTTGACTGGCCTCAATGCTAGAAATCTGGGTTTTGAGCCACTTTATTCAGTCTAAACTTGGTTATGAATGTACTTTGACTGGCCTGAATGCTAGAAATCTGGGTTTTAACCTTTTGAATACAGTCTAAACCTGCTGATGAATGTACTTTGACTGGCTTCAATGCTAGAAATCTGGGTTTGAACCTATTTCATGCAGTCTAAACTTGCTGATAGATGCACTTTGACTGGCCTCAATGTTAGAAATCTGGGATTAAAGCCACTTTATTCAGTCTAAACTTGGTTATGAATGTACTTTGACTGGCCTGAATGCTAGAAGTCTGGGTTTTAACCTTTTGAATACAGTCTAAACTTGCTGATGAATGTACTTTGACTGGCATCATGCTAGAAATCTGGGTTTTTTTTTCTCATTTCATGCAGTCTAAACTTGCTGATAAATTCACTTTGACTGTCATGAATGCTAGAAATCTTGGATTTCACCTATTTTATACAGTCTAAAATAGGAACTGAATGTACTTTGACTGGCCTCAATGCTAGAAATCAGGGTTTTAAGCCACTTTATTCAGTCTAAACCTGCCTATAAATGTACTTTGACTGGCATCAATGCTGGAAATCTTGGTTTTAACTTATTTTATACAGTCTAAACTTGATTATATATGTAAGTTGACAGGCCTCAATGCTAGAAATTTGGGATTTAAGCCACTTTATACAGTCTGAACTAGGAACTGAATGCACTTTGACTGGCCTCAATGCTAGAAATCTGTGTTTTAACCTATTTCATGCAGTCCAAACTTGGTTGTAAATGCACTTTTTCTGGTTTAATGCTAGAAATCAGGGTCCGAACCTATTAAATACAGTGCAAGTTTGGTTATAACTGCACGTTGACTAGCCTCAATGCTAGAATTCTGGGTTTGAACCTATTTAATACAGTCTAAACTAGGTTTTGAATGCACTTTGATTGTCCTCTATGCTAGAAATCGGGGTTTAAACTTGTCATACATAGTCTAAACTTGCTTATAAATGCACTTTGAGTGGCCTTTTTGCTAGAAATCTGGGTTTTCAGCCAATTGATACAGTCTAAACTTAAATATAAATTGATTTTGACTGGCCTCAATGCTAGAAATCTGGGTTTTAAATTATTTTATACAGTCTTGACTTGCTTATGAATGCACTTTGAATGGCCTCAATGCTAGAAATCTGGGATTTCAGCAAATTGATACAGTCTAAACTTAAATATAAATTTATTTTGACTGGCCTCAATGCTAGAAATCTGGGTTTTTAAATATTTTATACAGTCTAAACATGGTTATAAATGCACTTTGACTGGCCTGAATGCTAGAAATCTGGGTTTTAAGCCACTTTATTCAGTCTAAACTAGGTACTGAATGTGCTTTGACTGTCCTCTATGCTGGAAATCTGGGTTTTTACCTATTTCATGCAGTATAAACTTGGTTTTATAGCACTTTGACTGGCCTCAATGCTAGAAATCTGGGTTTTAACCTATTTTAACCAGTCTAAACTTGGTGATGAATGCACTTTGACTGGCCTCAATGCTAGAAATCTGGGTTTTAACTTATTTTATACAGTCCACACTAGGTACTGAATGTACTCTGACTGGCCTCAATGCTTGAAATCTGGGTTTAAACTTATTTTATACAGTCTAATCTAGTAACTGAATGTACTTTGACTGGCCTCAATGCTGGAAATCTGGGTTCTAAACCTATTTCATGCAGTCTACACTTGGTCTTAAATGCACTTTGACTGGCCTTAATACTAGAAATCTGGGATTTAAGCCACTTTTTACAGTCGAAACTAGGTTATGAATGTACTTTGACTGGCCTGAATGCTAGAAATCTGGGATTTCACTTTTTTTTTCCAGTCTAAAGTTGCTTAAAAATGCACTTTGACTGGCCTGAATTTTAGAAATCTGGGTTTTAACTTGTTTTATTTCATCTAAACTTGGTTTTGAATGCACTTTGACTGGCATCAATACTAAAAAACTTGGTTTAAACTTATATTATACAGTCTAAACTTGATTATATATGTAAGTTGACTGGCCTCAATGCTAGAAATCTGGGATTTTAGCCACTTTTTACAGTCGAAACTAGGTTATGAATGTACTTTGACTGGCCTGAATGCTAGAAATCTGGGATTTCACTTTTTTTTTCTAGTCTAAACTTGCTTAAAAATGCACTTTGACTGGCCTGAATTTTAGAAATCTGGGTTTAATCCTATTTCATACAGTCTAAAAAGGGTAAAAAATGTACTTTGACTGGCCTCAATGCTGGAAATCTGGGTTAAAACTTATCTTATACAGTCTAAACTTGATTATATTTGTATGTTGACTGGCCTCAATGCTAGACATCTGGGTTTGATCTTGTTTTATTTCATCTAAACTTGGTTTTGAATGCAGTCTAAACTAGGTACTGAATGTGCTTTGACTGTCTTCAATGCTAGAAATCTGGTTTTTAACCTATTTTATACAGTCTCAACTAGGAACTGGATGCACTTTGACTGTCTTCAATGCGAGAAATCTGGGAATTAACCCATTTTATACAGTCTAAACTTGCTTAAAAATGTACTTTGACTGGCCTTCATGCTAGAAATCTGGGTTTTAACCTATTTCATACAGTCAAAAAAGGGTTATAAATGTACTTTGACTGGCCTCAATGCTGGAAATCTGGGTTGCAACCTTTTAAACAGTCTAAACTTGCTTATAAATGCATTTTGACTGGCCTCAATGCTGGAAATCTCGGTTTTGACCTATTTTATACAGTCTACACTTGGTTTTAAATGTACTTTGACTGGCAACAATGCTAGAAATCTGGGTTTAAACCTATTTTATACAGTCTAATCTTGCTGATAAATGCACTTTGACTGTCATGAATGCTAGAAATCTGGGATTTCACCTGTTTTATACAGTCTTAACTAGGAACTGAATGTACTTTGACTGGCCTCAATGCTAGAAATCTGGGTTTTGAGCCACTTTATTCAGTCTAAACTTGGTTATGAATGTACTTTGACTGGCCTGAATGCTAGAAATCTGGGTTTTAACCTTTTGAATACAGTCTAAACTTGCTGATGAATGTACTTTGACTGGCTTCAATGCTAGAAATCTGGGTTTGAACCTATTTCATGCAGTCTAAACTTGCTGATAGATGCACTTTGACTGGCCTCAATGCTAGAAATCTGGGATTAAAGCCACTTTATTCAGTCTAAACTTGGTTATGAATGTACTTTGACTGGCATCATGCTAGAAATCTGGTTTTTTTTTCTCATTTCATGCAGTCTAAACTTGCTGATAAATTCACTTTGACTGTCATGAATGCTAGAAATCTTGGATTTCACCTATTTTATACAGTCTAAAATAGGAACTGAATGCACTTTGACTGGCCTCAATGCTAGAAATCTGGGTTTGAACTTGTTTTATCCAGTCTCAACTTGGTTATACATGTACTTTTACTGGTTTAATGCTAGAAATCAGGGTCCGAACCTATTAAATACAGTGCAAGTTTGGTTATAACTGCACGTTGACTAGCCTCAATGCTAGAATTCTGGGTTTGAACCTATTTAATACAGTCTAAACTAGGTTTTGAATGCACTTTGATTGGCCTCTATGCTAGAAATCGGGGTTTAAACTTGTCATACATAGTCTAAACTTGCTTATAAATGCACTTTGAGTGGCCTTTTTGCTAGAAATCTGGGTTTTCAGCCAATTGATACAGTCTAAACTTAAATATAAATTGATTTTGACTGGCCTTAATGCTAGAAATCTGGGTTTTAAATTATTTTATACAGTCTTGACTTGCTTATGAATGCACTTTGAATGGCCTCAATGCTAGAAATCTGGGATTTCAGCAAATTGATACAGTCTAAACTTAAATATAAATTTATTTTGACTGGCCTCAATGCCAGAAGTCTGGGTTTTAATTTATTTTATACAGTCCAAACTAGGTACTGAATGTACTCTGACTGGCCTCAATGCTGGAAATCTGGGTTTAAACTTAGTTTATACAGTCTAATCTAGTAACTGAATGTACTTTGACTGGCCTCAATGCTGGAAATCTGGATTTAAACCTATTTCATGCAGTCTACACTTGGTCTTAAATGCACTTTGACTGGCCTTTATACTAGAAATCTGGGTTCAAAGCGACTTTTTACAGTCTAAACTAGGTTTTAAATGAACTTTGACTGGCCTCAATGCTAGAAATCTGGGTTTTAATTTATTTTATACAGTCCACACTAGGTACTGAATGTACTCTGACTGGCCTCAATGCTGGAAATCTGGGTTTAAACTTATTTTATACAGTCTAATCTAGTAACTGAATGTACTTTGACTGGCCTCAATGCTGGAAATCTGGGTTTAAACTTGTTTTATTTCATCTAAACTTGGTTTTGAATGCACTTTGACTGGCATCAATACTAAAAAACTTGGTTTAAACTTATATTATACAGTCTAAACTTGATTATATATGTAAGTTGACTGGCCTCAATGCTAGAAATCAGGGATTTAAGCCACTTTTTACAGTCTAAACTCAGTTATGAATGTACTTTGACTGGCCTGAATGCTAGAAATCTGGGATTAAACCTATTTCATACAGTCTAAAAAGGGTTAAAAATGTACTTTGACTGGCATCAATGCTGGAAATCTGGGTTTAAACTTATCTTATACAGTCTAAACTTGATTATATTTGTATGTTGACTGGCCTCAATGCTAGACATCTGGGTTTGATCTTGTTTTATTTCATCTAAACTTGGTTTTGAATGCACTTTGACTGGCCTCAATGCTGGAAATCTGGGTTTTCACCTATTTCATGCAGTCTAAACATGATTTTAAATGCACTTTGACTGGCCTCAATGCTAGAAATCTGTGTTTTAGCTTATTTAATACAGTGTAAACTTGCTAATAAATGCACTTGGAATGGCCTCAATGCTAGAAATCTGGGTTTTAACCTATTTTATAAAGTCTAAACTAGGTTTTGAATGCACATTGACTGATTTTAATGACAGAAATCTTGGTTCGAACCTATTTTATACAGTCTTAACTAGGTACTGAATGTGCTTTGACTGTCTTCAATGCTAGAAATCTGGGTTTAAACTTGTTTTATTTCATATAAACTTTGTTTTTAATGCACTTTGACTGGCTTCAATGTAAGAAATCTGGGTTTTAACTCATTTTTTACAGTCTGAACAAGGAACTGAACGCACTTTGACTGGCCTCTTTGCTAGAAATATGGGTTTTAACTTATTTTATACAGTCTAAACTTGGTGATGAATGCACTTTGACTGGCCTCAATGCTGGAAATCTGGGTTTAAACTTATTGTATAAAGTCTAAACTTCATTATGAATGAACTTTGACTGGCCTCAATGCTAGAAATCTGAGAATTCACTTATTTGATCCAGTCTTAATTTGCCAATAAATGTCCTTTGATTGGCCTCAATGCTAGAAATCTGGGTTTAAACTTATTTCATACAGTCTGAATTAGGAACTGAATGTACTTTGACTGGCCTCTATGATAGAAATCTGGGTTAAAACATATGTTGTACAATCTAAACTTGGTTTTAAATCCACTTTGGCTGGCCTCAATACTAGAAATCTGGGTTTAAACTTATTTTATACAATCTAAACTGGATTATAAATTTACTATGACTGGTTTTATGGCTAGACATCTGGGAATTTACTTGTTTTAAACAGTCAAAACTTGGTTTTGAATGCACTTTGACTGGTTTTAATGATAGAAATCTGTGTTTTAACTTATTTTATACAGTCTAAACTAGGCACTGAATGTGCTTTGACTGGCCTCAATGCTAGAAATCTGGGTTTAAACTTGTTTTATTTCATCTAAACTTTGTTTTTAATGCACTTTGACTGGCCTCAATGTAAGAAATATGGGTTTTCACTTCTTTAAAACAGTCATGCAGAAACTTCTCAACTTAAAAAACACTTGACAACATAAAAATAAATCGTTTTTTCTCAGGCTCTTTTTCTGGCACTCAACCATAACTACGCTCGTGGCTGTATCGTTGTTTTCACTAGCTTCAGAGATAGCATCAGTGCACTAATTCCAGCATGCAATGCTGAGGTCTTCTGCACTGCATAGT
>RPOG01003407.1:43487-64528 GCA_008086565.1 Thalassoma bifasciatum
AAACTTGGTTTTAAATGCACTTTGACTGGCCTGAATGCTTGAAATCTGGGTTTAAACCAATTTTATACAGTCTAAACTTGGTGTTCAATGTTTTTTGACAGATCACAATGCTAGAAATCTGGGTTTAAACTTATTTTATACAGTTTACACTTGCTCATAAATGTACTTTGACTGGCCTGAATTCTCGATCCCTGCGGTTTTACTTGTTTTTTACAGTCTAAACGAGGTACTGAATGCACTTTGTCTGACCTCAATGCTAGAAATTTGGATAACCCCATTTTATACAATATACTCTTGTTTGTAAATGTACACCGACAGGCCTGAACCCTAGAAATATTGTTTTAACTCCTTGAATACAGTACAAACTCGGTTATAAATGTACTTTGAGTGGCCTCAATGCTAGAAATATGGGTTTTAACTTATTTTATACAGTATTTACTTGCTTATAAATGTATTTTGACTGGCCTCAATGCTGGAAATCTGGGTTTAAACCTATTTTATACAGTCTAAATTAGGAACTGAATGCACTTTGACTGGCCTCAATGCTGGAAATCTGGGTTTAAACCTATTTCATGCAGACTACACTTGGTCTTAAATGCACTTTGACTGGCCTCTAAGCTGGAAATCTGGGTTTAAACCTATTTTATGCCGTCTAAACTAGGTACTGAATGTACTTTGACTGGCTATAATGCTAGAAATCTGGGTTTTAAACTATTAAATTAAGTCCAAATTTGGTTTTAAATGCACTTTGACTGGCCTCAATGCTAGAAATCTGGGTTTAAACTTATTTTATACAGTCTAAACTTGATTTAATTCGTATGTTGACTGGCCTCAATGCTAGTATTCTGGGTTTTAACTCGTTTTATTTCATCTAATCTTGGTTATAAATGCACTTTGAATGGCCTCAATGCTAGAAATCTGGGTTATAACTTATATAATTCAGTCGAAACTTGGTTTTGATGCACTTTGACTGGCCTCTATGCTAGAAATCTGGGTTTTCACCTATTTTATTCAGTCCAAAATTGGTTTTGAATGCACTTTGACTGGCCTTGATGTAAGAAATCTGGGTTTAGACCCATTTTAAAACAGTGTAAACTAGTTTGTGAATATACTTTGACTGGCCTATATGTTGGAAATCTGGGTTTAAACTTGTTTTATTTCATCTATACTTGGTTATAAATGCACTTTGACTGGCCTCAATGCTAGAAATCTGGGATTTTACCTTTTAAATACAGTCAAGCAAAAACTTCTCAGCATAAAAAACACTTGACAACATAAAAATAAATTGTTTTTTCTCAGCCTTTTTTCTGGCACTCAACCGTTACTACGCTTGTGGCTGTATCGTCGTTTTCACTAGCTTCAGAGATAGCATCAGTGCACTAATCCCAGCATGCGATGCTGATGTCAACTGAATTTCACTGCATAGTGCATAAATCAAGCGCCATCTAGTAGCTTCTTTGAACCACAACAGTTGAATTACAGAAAATACAAATTTCACAATCTCACAAATAGAGACGTTCCTGAAATATTGTTTGGATACATCTTTCAATCGAAAGCTGTACTTTTATGGGGGTTACAAAAACTTGGTTACAAATGTACTTTGACTGGCCTCAATGCAAGAAATCTGGATTTCACTTATTTTATCTAGTCTAAACTTGCTTAAAAATGCACTTTGACTGGCCTGAATTTTAGAAATCTGGGTTTAAACTTATTTTATAAAGTCTAAACTTGATTATATTTGTATGTTGACTGACTTGATTTTTACCTATTTTATTCAGTCGAAACTTGGTTTTGAATGCACTTTGACTGGCCTCAATGTAAGAAATCTGGGTTAAGACCTATTTTAAAACAGTCTAAAGTTGGTTTTTAATGCTCTTTGACTGGCCTCAATGTAAGAAATCTGGGTTTAGACCTATTTCATACATTCTAAAAAGGGTTAAAAATGCACTTTGAATGGCCTCAATACAAGAAATATGGGTTTTTGCCTATTTTATTCAGTCTAACCTTGGTTTTGAATGCACTTTGATTGGCCTCAATGTAAGAAATCTGGGTTAAATCCTATTTCATACGGTCTAAAAAGGTAAAGAAATGGACTGTGACTGGCCTCAATGCTGGAAATCTGGATGTAAACTTATTTTATACAGCCTAAACTTGGTTAAATTTGTATGTTGACTGGCCTCAATGCTAGAATTCTGGGTTTTAACTTGTTTTATTTCATCTAAACTTGTTATAAATGCACTTTGAATGGCCTCTATGCTAGAAATCTTGGTTTAAAGCGACTTTATACAGTCTAAACTTGGAACTGAATGTACTTTGACTGGCCTGAATGCTAGAAATCTGGGATTTCACTTGTTTTATACAGTCTAAACTTGATATTGTATGTACTTTTACCGTCTTCAATGCGAGATATCTGGATTTAAACTTTTTTTATACAGTCTAAACTTGGTTATGAATGTACTTTGACTGGCCTGAATGTAAGAAATCTTGGTTTTAACTTATTTCATACAATCTAAACTTGGTTATGAATATTCTTTGACTGGCCTGAATGCTAGAAATCTGGGTTTTAGTTTATTTTATTGAATCTAAACTTGCTTATAAATGCACTTTGACTGGCCTCAATGCTAGAAATCTGGGTTTTAACTTATTTTATACAGTCTAAATTAGCTTATAAATGTACTTTGACTGGCCTCAATGCTAGAAATCTGGGTTATAACTTATTTTATACAGTCTAAATTTGCTTGTAAATGTACTTTGACTGGCCTCAATGCTAGAAATCTGGGTTAAGACCTTTTTTAAAACAGTCTAAAGTCGGTTTTTAATGCACTTTGACTGGCCTCAATGTAAGAAATCTGAGTTTAGACCTATTTCATACATTCTAAAAAGGGTTAAAAATGCACTTTGAATGGCCTCAATACAAGAAATATGGGTTTTTGCCTATTTTATTCAGTCTAACCTTGGTTTTGAATGCACTTTGACTGGCCTCAATGTAAGAAATCTGGGTTAAATCCTATTTCATACGGTCTAAAAAGGTTTAAAAATGGACTTTGACTTGCCTCAATGCTGGAAATCTGGATGTAAACTTATTTTATACAGCCTAAACTTTGTTAAATTTGTATGTTGACTGGCCTCAATGCTAGAATTCTGGGTATAAACTTGTTTTATTTCATCTAAACTTGTTATAAATGCACTTTGAATGGCCTCAATGCTAGAAATCTGGGTTTTAACTTATTTCATACAATCTAAACTTGGTTATGAATGTACTTTGACTGGCCTTAAAGCTAGAAATATGGGTTAACACTTATTTTATACAGTCCAAACTTGGTTATGATTGTTCTTTGACTGGCCTCAATACTACAAATCTGGGTTTTGACTTATTTCATACAGTCTAAACTTGCTATAAATGTACTTTGACAGGCCTAAATACTAGAATTCTGGGTTTTAACCTATTTTATACAGTCGAAACTTGCATCTATATGTACATTGACTGACCTCAATGCTAGAAATCTGGGTTTAAACTTATTTTATACAGTTTACACTTGCTCATAAATGTACTTTGACTGGCCTGAATTCTCGATCCCTGCAGATTTACTTGTTTTTTACAGTCTACACTAGGTACTGAATGTACTTTGACTGGCCTCAATGCTAGAAATCTGGGTTTAAACCAACTTTGTAAAGTCTAAAAAGGGGTTTAAAATGTACTTTGACTGGTTTTAATGCTAGAAATCTGGATTTCACTTATTTTATCTAGTCTAGACTTGCTTAAAAATGCACTTTGACTGGCCTGAATGCTAGAAATCTGGGTATAAGCTTATTTTATCAAAATTAAACTTTGCTTTAGATGCACTTTGACTGGCCTCAATGCTAGAAATCTTGGTTTTGGCTTGTTTTATACAGTCAAAACTTGGTTATAAATGTACTTTGACTGGTGTTAATGCTAGAATTTGCGGTTTAAACATATTTTATACAATCTAAACTAGTTAATGAATGTCCTTTGAAAGGCCTCAATGCTAGAAATCTGGGTTTTAACTTATTTTATACAGTATAAATTTGGATATAAATGCACTTTGACTGACCTCATTGCTCGAAATCTGGGTTTTAACTTATTTTAATTAAGTCTAAACTTGGTTTTAAATGCACTTTGACTGGCCTAAATGCTAGAAATCTGGGTTTTAACCTTTTTTTTACAGATGAAACTTGATAATAAATTTACTTTGACTGGTATTAATGCTAGAAATCTGGGTTTAAACTCATTTTATACAGTCTGAACTTGGTTTTAAATGCACTTTGACTTGACAGTTTTAATGCTAAAAATCCGGGATTTTCCAGTGACAACCAGTGACAACTAGCAGAAGGTAAAAACATTTAACTTTTCGGCCCTGGCCAGCCTTAATCTTTGTTATGTAGCATGGACAATAGCCTATGTCACTGATTTGGAAATTTGTTTTATAATGCCCTACTGTTCCTGGTGATCATCAGTGACATTTGAAGACATTTCACTTTTCATTTTGACCTAACTGGGCTTTGTTCACATAATTTTGACATATTAGAGATTCTACCGAAGTCTAATGTTGTTTTACCATATCCAGTGATAGCTATTTTATTAGTGCTGGATTTGTCTTTTATTTCAATTTTGGGTGAGCAGGGCAGATCTGTTTGGTTGGGATTAAGAAAAATAATACATTTAATTTAATTTGGTTTTATAATTTTCACCAATCAGTAGCTGGGGGTAAAGGCACTCAACTTTGGTTATTAACATAGAGATTACCTGGTGCTAGCTTGGAAATTTAATGAGTGTGTATTACATTCAATACCAATTAAGTTTAGCTGCAACATTCTATTCTGTTATTTATATGGTTTTGGTGAGACTCGGTCTCATGAGGTAAGCATTGTTTTGTTGTGCGATTGTGTACGACCGGGGTTACATGCAGCCTCTCGTTTGGGGAGAGGCCAGCAATGGGGTTCTGTGAATGTTAGGTTCAATACTGTGTTGTTGTTTTTTTTTGTTGTTTTTATGTGTTTTACTTTTGAATCTTGTTTTACAATGCTCATACAGAGATTTGTCATTTGTCGAAGCATTTCAGATACAAGAACATGGCTGGTCCTACTATTGGTGGTTTAGGGCGGGTAAATACGAAATTTACAAACTGGAACACCAAAGGGCTTAATCACCCAGTAAAACGGAGTAAAGTCTTCTCTCACTTATCAAAATTACAAACAGACATAGCATTCTTAACTGAAACACACTTGCTTAATGGGGATCACAACAGACTTAAGAGAGGGGGATTTTCTCAGATTTTTCATTCCAAATTTAACGCTAAAGGCCGTGGCACAGCTATCTTAATTCAGAGGTATGTGCAATTTGTGCACACAAATATAATTCCAGATAAGGATGGCCGTTTTATTATTGTTCAGGGACATCTGTTCAACATGCCAGTGGTTCTTGCTTGTGTTTATGCCCCCAACTGGGACAATGCTAAATTTTTCAGTGACTTTTTCTCCCTTCTCCCGGATTTAAACAGTCACCAATTGGTTATCAGAGGAGATTTGAACTGTGTGCTAGACCCCACTCTAGATCGCTCAAGAACTACATCTGGAACATTAAGTAAATCAGCAGAGACCATAAATTCTTTTCTCCAAGCATATGAGGTGATTGATGCATGGAGATACAGAAATCCAGTTTCGAGACAGTATTCATTCTTCTCTCCAGCACACCACTCATATTCCAGGATAGACCATTTTTTGCTAGACAAAAGACTCCTCCCTCTATTGAGAACTAGTGAATATGAAGGCATCGTTATTTCCGACCATAGCCCAGTAACAATGTCGCTTTGCTTTCCAAATAATAAGCCTGTACAACACACCTGGAGATTTGATACACGTCTTCTGTCTGACGAAGAGTTTGTCAGTTTCCTATCAGCACAAATTGATTTTTTTCTAGAAACAAATCAGTCGCCAGAGACAAGCCACTGTATTCTCTGGGAATCAATGAAAGCTTATCTACGCGGCCAGATAATATCTTATAATGTAAATATGAGAAGAAGACGCTCAGCACGACTTAATGAGCTCATCTCTTTGATAAATGAGGTTGATCGTAAAAACTCGGAAGCCCCATCTGCTGAGCTTAGTAGGGAGAGAATCGGTTTGCTAACAGAATTTGACACTCTCACGTCTGGATTGGCTGAGGAGCTTCATCTCAGATCTCGTCAAGAGTTCTATGAACACGGGGAACGAGCCAGCAAGCTACTTAGTCACCAGCTAAGACAATCTGCAGAGGCTGGATTTATTGCGGAGATTAACACTCCAGACGGTATAACNTTCTAGAAACAAATCAGTCGCCAGAGACAAGCCACTGTATTCTCTGGGAATCAATGAAAGCTTATCTACGCGGCCAGATAATATCTTATAATGTAAATATGAGAAGAAGACGCTCAGCACGACTTAATGAGCTCATCTCTTTGATAAATGAGGTTGATCGTAAAAACTCGGAAGCCCCATCTGCTGAGCTTAGTAGGGAGAGAATCGGTTTGCTAACAGAATTTGACACTCTCACGTCTGGATTGGCTGAGGAGCTTCATCTCAGATCTCGTCAAGAGTTCTATGAACACGGGGAACGAGCCAGCAAGCTACTTAGTCATCAGCTAAGACAATCTGCAGAGGCTGGATTTATTGCGGAGATTAACACTCCAGACGGTATAACTACAGATCAAAGAATCATAAATGAGCAATTCAGGAAATTTTACGAGGACCTTTATACCACTGAAAATGGCGACAAGGCGAATCTGGCTCATTTTCTCAATAGTTTCGGAATCCCGGCGGTGGGTCAACAGGATAGAACAGATTTGGATAGCAGCATCTCGGCTGCGGAGATTGATCGGGCAATTAAACGGATGAGGAGCGGTAAGGCCCCTGGGCCGGACGGCTTCCCGATTGAATTTTTTAAAAAATTCTCAGGCAAACTAATCCCCCTTTTAAAAAATGTTTACTCTGAGGCACTTGAGCAGGAAGAGCTCCCCCCTACAATGACCCAGGCCACTATTTCTGTCCTTCTTAAGAAAGGGAAGGACCCCCTGAAATGCGAATCATATCGTCCTGTAAGCCTACTTTGTTGCGATTACAAGATCTTAACGAAAGTCCTGGCTAGTAGATTGGAACCTGTCATACATACAGTGATACACCCAGATCAGACTGGGTTTATTACAGGTCGTCAGCTTTTTAGCAACATACGTAGGCTTTTTAATATTCTTTACTCTCCGGAAAAGTCACAATCAGCAGAGGTCCTGCTCTCCCTCGACGCCCACAAAGCATTTGATCGTATTGAATATGAATATCTATTTGCAACATTGGAGAGGTTTGGTTTTGGACCAGTCTTTTGTTCCTGGATAAGGGTCCTGTACGCCGCGCCGCTGGCCTCTGTTCGTACTAATAAGATAATTTCCAAGTATTNGAAGGACCCCCTGAAATGCGAATCATATCGTCCTGTAAGCCTACTTTGTTGCGATTACAAGATCTTAACGAAAGTCCTGGCTAGTAGATTGGAACCTGTCATACATACAGTGATACACCCAGATCAGACTGGGTTTATTACAGGTCGTCAGCTTTTTAGCAACATACGTAGGCTTTTTAATATTCTTTACTCTCCGGAAAAGTCACAATCAGCAGAGGTCCTGCTCTCCCTCGACGCCCACAAAGCATTTGATCGTATTGAGTATGAATATCTATTTGCAACATTGGAGAGGTTTGGTTTTGGACCAGTCTTTTGTTCCTGGATAAGGGTCCTGTACGCCGCGCCGCTGGCCTCTGTTCGTACTAATAAGATAATTTCCAAGTATTTTCCTGTATGTAGGGGGACCAGGCAGGGCTGCCCCCTGAGCCCGCTCTTATTCAATCTGGCCATTGAACCGCTAGCAGTTGCACTAAGGAGTACTGGGGAGATAAGGGGTGTCGATAGGGGGGGGCAAACTCACAAGCTGTCTCTATATGCTGACGACCTGATACTTTATCTGTCTAATCCTTCTATCTCTATTCCGAAGGTATTAGAAATTATCTCTAGCTTCGGGAAGATTTCAGGCTACAAAATTAACCTTACTAAGAGTCTGCTCTTCCCTATTAATGACCACGCCCAACAGATGTCCTTCAACACATACCCTCTAAAAGAAACTCGTGATACTTTTACATATCTAGGCGTATCAGTAACTCGTAAGTACAGTGATTTATTCAAACAAAATTTTAAACCAGCCCTAGAGAAGGCCAAGCAGGACCTTGCCCGTTGGTCAGCACTGCCCATATCACTTGCTGGCAGAGTAAATTCCATCAAAATGACAATTATGCCCAGGTTTCTATTCTTGTTTCATACGGTGCCTGTTTTTATCCCAAAGTCCTTTTTTAAAGAATTACATAAATCCATATCTGTCTTTGTATGGAATAAAGCCATCCCACGGATAAGGAGGGCGCATCTTGAGAAACAGAAAGAGGCTGGAGGTTTAGCACTACCGAATTTTCTACAATACTACTGGGCAGCTAATATTTATAAACTGTCATACTGGGTCTCTGCATTTTATGAGGGGAATGAACCTTCATGGATTGAAATGGAACAGCATTCCACCCACCCTGTGTCCCTACCCTCTTTGGTATGTGCGCCACTACCACTCAGTAAGCAGCGTCGTACAAATAATCCTATTGTGAGTGGCTCACTACGAATATGGTCACAATTCAGGACCCACTTCAAACATAGACAGGCTATGACCTCTCTCCCAATCTTGGCTAATGCACTCTTCCCGCCCTCACTCATGGACACAGCGTTTAAATTATGGTTCAAGAATGGTCTGAAACGGGTGAAGGATCTTTTTAAGGACGGTGTGTTCATGTCTTTTGAGCAGCTTGTGAGTGAACACAATATTCCCAGATCACATTCATTAAGATATCTTCAGGTGCGCGCCTTTGTTCGGAAGCATTTTCCTTCCTTTCCGTCACTTTCACTGAATGACTGGATAGATGAGTGTTTGTATGGGGATCCAGACCAAAGAGGGGGAGTGAGCAGACTGTACGAGAGGATTCAATTGATCACCTCCCCTTCACTTAATAACATTAGGGCAGCATGGGAGGAGGAACTAGGATTTGGGGTTTCAGATGATTCCTGGCAAAGTGCAATAAGGAGAATACATTCAAGCTCAATCTGTATTAGACATGGTCTACTCCAGTTCAAAGTGCTCCACAGGCTCCATTTGTCTAAATCTAGGTTGGCCAGAATATACCCAGATGTGGACCCGACTTGCTCCCGATGCTGCCAAGCTCCAGCCACCCTCTACCATATGTTTTGGACATGCCCAAAGCTGGTACAGTTTTGGTCATCAATTTTTGACACATTCTCTTATATCTGTAACAAAACAATAGGCCCCGCTCCTGAAATTGCACTGTTCGGTGTGGTCCCTGCTGAGGTGGCGGTGTCTGGGGCACAGTCGGATGCCATCGCCTTCTCATCCCTACTAGCCAGGCGCCTTATTTTGTGTAACTGGAAATCAGTTAGGCCTCCCAATCACAGGCGCTAGGTGGGGGATGTAATGGCGCATCTGAAACTTGAGAAATTGAAACACTCAATTGGGGGATCGACCCAGAGATTTTACAGTGTCTGGCAGCCGTTTTTGAACTACTTCAATCTGGAATTCCCAGCTAGGGATGTTGAAACTACTATTTAATCGACTCAAGATCTCTGTAAATGCCATAAATCTGTATGCTTTAATTTTAGTTTCTGTCCTTGTTTTTTTTTTTTTTTTTTTTTTTTATACATTTTCCGTTTTATATATATATATATATATATGTTTATGTTGTTATTGCTGTTTTATTTTCCATGAATAATGTGACTGCGGTTGCAGCCTTGTCCATGGTGTCGTATGTGTTTGCAATATAAAAAGCCAATAAAAAGAACTTGATAATAATAAAAATCCGAAATAAATTGTTTTATACAGTATAAACTTGATTTTGTATGCACTTTGACTGGCTTCAATGCTAGAAATCTTGGTTCTAACCTATTTTATACAGTCTAAACGAGAAACTGAATGTGCTTTGACTGGCCTAAATGCTAGAAATCTGGGATTTAACTGGTTTTATTTCATCTAAACTTGGTTATAAATGCACTTTGACTGGCCTGAATGCTAGAAATCTGGGATTTCACCTATTTTATACAGTCTAAACTAGGAATTGAATGTACTTTGACTGGTAATAATGCTAGAAATCTGGGTTCTAACCTATTTAATTAAGTCCAAATTTGGTTTTAAATGCACTTTGACTGGCCTCAATGATAGAAATCTGGGTTCTTACCTATTTTATACAGTCTTAACTTGCTTATAAATGCACTTTGAGTGGCCTCAATGCTAGAAATCTTGGTTTTTACCTATTTTAACAGTCTAGATTTGCTTATAAATGCACTTTGACTGGCCTCAATGCTAGAAATCTGGGTTTTAACTTGTTTTATTTCACCTAAACTTTGTTTTGAATGCACTTTGACTGGCCTCAATGCTGGAAATCTGGGGGATTAAACTCATTTTATAAGGTCTGAACTTGGTTTTCAATGCACTTTGACTGGCCTGAATGCTAGAAATCTGGGATTTAACTTGTTTTATTTAATCCAAACTTTGATTAAAATGCACTTTGACTGGCCTTAATGGTAGACATCTTGATTTAAACTTATTTTATACAATCTAAACTTGTTCATAAATGTACTTTGATTGGCCTCAATGCTAGAAATCTGGGTTTTAACTTATTTTATACAGTCTAAACTTGCTTATAAATGTATTTTAACTAGCCTTAATGCTGGAAATCTGGGTTTTAACTCATTTTATTTCATCTAAACTAGGTTTAAAATGTACTTTGACTGGCCTCAATGCTTGAAATCTGGGTTTAAACTCGTTTTATACGGTCTGAACTTGGTTTTAAATGCACTTTGACTGGCCTGAATGCTAGAAGTCTGGGATTTAACTTGTATATTTAATCCAAACTTTGTTTTAAATGCACTTTGACTGGCCTTAATGGTAGAAATCTGGGTTTTAACTTATGTTATACAGTCTAAACTTGCTTGTAAATGTATTTTAACTAGCCTTAATGCTGAAAAGCTGGGTTTGAACTAATTTTATTTCATCTAAACTAGGTTTAAAATGTACTTTGACTCGTTTAAATACTAGAAATCTGGGTTTTAACTTATTTTATACAGTCTAAACTAGGAATTGAATGTACTTTGACTGGTTATAATGCTAGAAATCTGGGATTTCACCTATTTTATACAGTCTAAACTAGGAATTGAATGTACTTTAACTGGCCTCATTGCTAGAAATCTGGGTTTTAACTTATTTTATACAGTCAAAACTAGGTACTAATTGTACTTTGACTGGCCTCAATGCTCAAAATTAAGTCTAAACTTTCTTTATAAATGCACTTTGAATGGCCTCAATGCTAGAAATCTGGGTTTTTACCTATTTTTACAGTCTAAATTTGCTTATAAATGCACTTTGACTGGCCTCAATGCTGGAAAACTTGGTTTTAACTTGTTTAATTTCACCTCAACTTTGTTTTGAATGCACTTTGACTGGCCTCAATGCTGGAAATCTGGGTTTGAGCTTATTTTATACAATATAAATTTGCTTATAAATGCACTTTGACTGGTGTTAATGCTAGAAATCTGGGTTGAAACCTTTTTAATACGGTATAAATTTTCTTAAAAATGTGCTTGGACTGGCCTCAATGCTAGAAATTTGGGTTTAAAGCAACTTTATACAGTCTTAACTTGGAACTGAATGCACTTTGACTGGCCTTAATGCTAGAAATCTTGGTTAACCCTGTTTTTTACAGTCTAAACTAGTTTGTGAATATACTTTGACAGGCCTGAATGTTGGAATTCTGGGTTTATACCAATTTTATAAAGTCCTCACTAGGTACTGAATGTACATTGTCTGGCTTCAATGCTAGAAATCTGGGTTTAAAGCCAATTGATAGTCTAAACTTGGTTATAAATGTAAGTTGACTGGCCTCAATGCTAGAAATCTGGGTTTTAACTTATTTAATACAGACTAAACAAGTTTATGAATGTACTTTGACTGGTTTTACTGCTAGAATTCTGGGTTTAAACTTGTTTAATTTCAGCTAAACTTTGTTTTAAATGTGTTTTGACTGGCCTCAATGCTAGAAATATGGGCGTTAACTAGTTTTAATACATCAAAACGTGGTTATAAATGCACTTTGACTGGCCTCAATGCTAGAAATCTGGGTTTTAACTTATTTTATACAGTCAAAACTAGGTACTGAATGTACTTTGAGTGGCCTCAATGCTTGAAATCTGGGTTTAAACCTATTTTATACCGTTGAAACTTACATATTTATGTACTTAGACTGGTTTTAATACTAGAAATCTGGGTTGAAACCTTTTTAATGCAGTCTAAACTTGGTTTTTAATGCAGTAGCATTGAGGCCAGTCAAAGTTTCAGGCCTGTTGGTGTACATTTTTCAGCAAGTTTAGACTGTTTAAAATCGGTTAAAACACAGATTTCGAGCATTGAGGCCAGTCAAAATGCATTTTTCACCAAGTTTAGACTATCATTTGGCTTTAAACCCAGATTTCTAGCATTCAGGCGAGTCAAAGTGCATTCTTTTCCTAGTTTAGATGAAATAAAATAAGTCAAAAACCAGATTTCGAGCATTGAGGCCAGTCAAAGTGAATTTATGACCAAGTTGAGATGAAATAAAATAAGTCAAAACCTAGATTTCTAGCATTGAGGCCGGTCATAGTACATTTTCAACCTAGTTTAGAATGTATTAAGTCGCTTTAAACCCAGATTTCCAGCATTGAGGCCAGTCAAAGTGCATTCAAAACCAAGGTTAGATGAAATGAAACAAGTTAAAACCCAGGTTTCTAGCATTAAAACCAGTCAATGTGCATTTATAATCAAGTTTAGACTGTATAAAATAAGTCAAAACCCAGATTTCTAGCATTGAGGCCAGTCAAAGTACATTCACAAACTAGTTTAGACTGCATGAATGAGGTAAAAACCCAGATTCTAAGCATTTAGGCCAGTCAAAGTACATTCAGTACCTAGTATAGACTGTATAAAATAGGTTAAAACCCAGATTTCTAGCATTGAGGCCAGTAAATGTGCATTTAAAACCACGTTTAGACTGCATGAATTAAGTGCAAACCCAGATATCTAGTATTAAGGCCAGTCAAAGTACATTCAGAACCCTGCTATTACTGTATTAAAAAGGTTTAAACCCAGATTTCTAGGTTTCAGGCCTGTTGGTGTACATTTTTCAGCAAGTTTAGACTGTGTTAAATCGGTTAAAACCCAGATTTCGAGCATTGAGGCCAGTCAAAGTGCATTTTTCAGCAAGTTTTGACTGTATAAAATAGGTGAAAGCCCAGACTTCTAGAATTCAGGCCAGTCAAAGTACATTCAGTTACTAGTTTGGACTGAATAAAATAAGTCAAAACCCAGATTTCGAGCATAAAGTGAATTTATAAAAAGTTTAGACTGTATAAAATAGGTAAAAACCCAGATTTCTAGCATTGAGGCCAGTCAAAGTGCATTTAAAACCAAGTTTAGACTGTATAAAATAGGTTAAAACCCAGATTTCTAGCATTGAGGCCAGTAAATGTGCATTTAAAACCACGTTTAGACTGCATGAATTAAGTGCAAACCCAGATTTCTAGTATTAATACCAGTCAAAGTACATTTTAAACCTAGTTTAGATGAAATACAATGAGTTTAAACCCAGATTTCCAGCAGTTAAAGGCTAGTTAAAATACATTTATAAGCAAGTTTAGACTGTATAAAAAAAGTTCAAACCCAGATTTCTAGCATTGAGGCCAGTCAAGTTACAATTATCAGCAAGTTTAGAGTGTATAAAATAAGTTAAAACCCAGATTTCTAGTATTAAAACCAGTCTAAGTACATTTTAAACCTAGTTTAGATGAAATAAAATGAGTTCAAACACAGATTTCCAGCATTAAGGCTAGTTAAAATACATTTATAAGCAAGTTTAGACTGTGTAAAATAAGTTAAAACCCAGATTTCTAGCATTGAGGCCAGTCAAAGAACATTTATCAGCAAGTTAAGACTGTATAAAATAAGTTCAAACCAAGAAGTCTACCATTAAGGCCAGTCAAAGTGCATTTAAAACAAAGTTTGGATTAAATAAAACAAATTAAATACCAGATTTCCAGCATTCAGGCCAGTCAAAGTGCATTTTAAACAAAGTATAGGTGAAATAAAACAAGTTAAAACCCAGATTTCCAGCATTGAGGTCAGTCAACGTGCATTTAAAACAAAGTTTAGGTGAAATAATACAAGTTTAAACCCAGTTTTCAAGCATTGAGGCCAGTCAAAGTGCATTCAAAGCAAATTTAGACTGTAAAAATAGGCGAAATCCCAACTTTCTAGCATTCAGGCCAGTCAAAGTGCATTTATAACCAAGTTTAGATGAAATAAAACCAGTTCAATCCCAGATTTCTAGCATTGAGGCCAGTCAAAGCACATTCAGTTTCTCGTTAAGACTGTATTAAATAGGCTAGAACCAAGATTTCTAGCATTGAGGCCAGTCAAAGTACATTCAGAACCCTGTTATTTCTGTATTAAAAAGGTATAAACCCATATTTCTAGTGTTCAGGCCTGTTGGTGTACATTTTTCACCAAGTTTAGACTGTATAAAATAAGTGAAAACCCAGATTTCAAGCATTGGGACCAATCAAAGTACATTTATAAGAAAGTTTCTACTGTATAAAATAGGCTAAAACCCAGATTTCCAAGTATTGAGGCCTCTCAAAGTACATTGAAAACCAAGTTTAGACTGTATAAAATGGGTGAAAACACAGTTTTCTAGAATTGAAGCCAGTCAAAGTGCATTTATAACCAAATTTAGATGAAATAAAAAACAAGTTAACACCCAGATTTCTAGCATTGAGGCCAATCAAAGTGCATTTAAAAAAAAGTTAAGACTGTATAAAGTGGCTTTAATAACATAGTTCTAGTTTAGACTGTATAAAATAGGTGAAATCCCAGATTTCTAGCATTATAACCAGTCAAAGTACATTCAGTACCTATTTTAGACTGTATAAAATAAGTTAAACCCAGATTTTTATCATTAAGGCCAGTCAAAGTACATTCATAACCAAGTTTAAACTGAATAAAGTGGCTTAAAATCCAGATTTGTAGCATTGAGGCCAGTCATAGTGCATTTATAATCAAGTTTAGGTGAGATAAAACAAGTTAAAACCCAGATATCTAGCATTGAGGCCAGTCAAAGTGCATTTAAAACCAAGTTTAGATAAATAAAACAAGTTAAATCCCAGATTTCTAGCATTCAGGCTAGTCAAAGTGCATATAAAACCAAGTTCAGACTGTATAAAATGGGTGAAACCCAGATTTCCAGCATTGAGGCCAGTCAAAGTGCATTTATAAGCAAATTTAGACTGTAAAAATAGGTCAAAACCAAGATTTCTAGCATTGAGGCCATTCAAAGTGAATTTATGACCAAGTTCAGACTGTATAAAATAAGTTTAAACCCAGATTTCTAGTATTAAGGCCAGTCAAAGTCAATTCATAACCAAGTTTGAACTGAATAAAGTGGCTTTAAATCCAGATTTGTAGCAATAAAACCAGTAATAGTGCATTAATAATCAATTTTAGATGAGATAAAACAAGTTAAAACCCAGATATCTAGTATTAAGGCCAGTCAAAGTGCATGTAAAACCAAGTTTAGATTAAATAAAACGAGTTAAATCCCAGATTTCTAGCTTTCAGGCTAGTCAAAGTGCATATAAGACCAAGTTCAGGCTGTATAAAATGGGTGAAAACCCAGATTTCCAGCATTGAGGCCAGTCAAAGTGCATTTATAAGCAAATTTAGACTGTAAAAATAGGTCAAAACCCAGATTTCTAGCATTTAGACAAGTCAAAGTACATTCATATCCTACTTTAGACTGTATAAAATAAGTTTAAACCCAGATTTCTAGTATTAAGGCCAGTCAAAGTACATTCATAACCAAGTTTGAACTGAATAAAGTGGCTTTAAATCCAGATTTGTAGCAATAAAACCAGTAATAGTGCATTAATAATCAATTTTAGATGAGATAAAACAAGTTAAAACCCAGATATCTAGTATTAAGGCCAGTCAAAGTGCATTTAAAACCAAGTTTAGATAAATAAAACAAGTTAAATCCCAGACTCTAGAATTCAGGCTAGTCAAAGTGCATATAAGACCAAGTTCAGACTGTATAAAATGGGTGAAAACCCAGATTTCATGCATTTAGGCCAGTCAAAGTGCATTTATAAGCAAATTTAGACTGTAAAAATGGTCAAAACCCAGATTTCTAGCATTGAGGCCAGTCAAAGTACATTCATATCCTACTTTAGACTGTATAAAATAAGTTTAAACCCAGATTTCTAGTATTAAGGCCAGTAAAAGTACATCCATAACCAAGTTCAAACTGAATAAAGTGGCTTTAAATCCAGATTTGTAGCAGTAAAACCAGTTATAGTGCATTTATAATCAATTTTAGATGGGATAAAAGAAGTTAAAACCCAGATATCCAGCATTAAGGCCAGACAAAGTGCATTTAAAACCAAGTTTAGACCGTATAAAATAAGTTAAAACCCAGATTTCTAGTATTAAAACCAGTAAAAGTACATTTTAAACCTAGTTTAGATGAAATAAAATGAGTTCAAACCCAGATTCCCAGCATTAAGGCTAGTTAAAATACATTTATAAGCAAGTTTAGACTGTATAAAAAAAGTTTAAACCCAGATTTCCAGCATTGAGGCCAGTCAAAGTGCATTCAAAACAAAGTTTAGGTGAAATAAAACAAGTTAAAACCCAGATTTCCAGCATTGAGGCCAGTCAACGTGCATTTATAAGCAAGTTTGACTGAATAAAATACGTAAAAACCAAGATTTCTTGCATTGAGGCCAGTCAACGTGCATTTAAAACCAAATTTGTACTTAATTTAATAGGTAAGAACCCAGATTTCTAGCATTATAACCAGTCTAAGTACTTACAATTCCTAGTTTAGACTGTATAAAATAAGTTAAAACCCAGATTTCTAGTATTAAAACCAGTCAAAGTACATTTTAAACCTAGTTTAGATGAAATAAAATGAGTTCAAACCCAGATTTCTAGCATTGAGGCCAGTCAAAGTGCATTTAAAACCAAGTTTAGATAAATAAAACAAGTTAAATCCCAGATTTCTAGCATTGAGGCTAGTCAAAGTACATTTATCAGCAAGTTTAGACTGTATAAAATAAGTTTAAACCAAGATTTCTAGCATTGAGGCCAGTCAAAGTGCATTTATAAGCAAATTTAGACTGTAAAATTGGTAAAAACCAAGATTTCTTGCATTAAGGCCAGTCAACGTGCATTTAAAACCAAGTTTAGATTAAATAAAATAAGTTTAAACCCAGATTTCTAGTATTAAGACCAGTCAAAGTACATTCATAACCAAGTTTAAACTGAATAAAGTGGCTTAAAATCCAGATTTGTAGCAATAAAACCAGTTAACGTGCATTTATAATCAATTTAAGATGAGATAAAACAAGTTAAAACCCAGATATCTAGCATTAAGGCCAGTCAAAGTGCATTTAAAACCAAGTTTAGACTGTATAAAATAGGTGAAATCCCAGATTTCGAGCATTTTAACCAGTCAAAGTACATTCATAACCAAGTTTAAACTGAATAAAGTGGCTTAAAATCCAGATTTGTAGCAATAAAACCAGTTAACGTGCATTTATAATCAATTTAAGATGAGATAAAACAAGTTAAAACCCAGATATCTAGCATTAAGGCCAGTCAAAGTGCATTTAAAACCAAGTTTAGACTGTATAAAATAGGTGAAATCCCAGATTTCGAGCATTTTAACCAGTCAAAGTACATTCAATTCCTAGTTTAGACCGTATAAAATAAGTTAAAACCCAGATTTCTAGTATTAAAACCAGTCAAAGTACATTTTAAACCTAGTTTAAATGAAATAAAATGAGTTCAAACCCAGATTCCCAGCATTAAGGCTAGTTAAAATACATTTATAAGCAAGTTTAGACTGTATAAAAAAAGTTAAAACCCAGATTTCTAGCATTGAGGCTAGTCAAAGTACATTTATCAGCAAGTTTAGACTGTATAAAATAAGTTTAAACCAAGATGTCTACCATTAGGGCCAATCAAAGTGCATTTAGAAAAAGTTCAGACTGTATAAAAGAAGTTAAAACCCAGATTTCCAGCATTGAGACCAGTCAAAGTGCATTCATAAGCAAGTCTAGACTGAATTTTATAGGTAAAAACCAAGATTTCTTGCATTGAGGCCAGTCAACGTGCATTTAAAACCAAATATGTTCTTAATTAAATAGGTAAGAACCCAGATTTCTAGCATTATAACCAGTCAAAGTACATTCAATTCCTAGTTTAGACTGTATAAATAGGTGAAATCCCAGATTTCCAGCATTGAGGCCAGTCAAAGTGCATTTAAAAAAAGTTCAGGTGAAATAAAACAATTTAAAACCCATATTTCTAGCATTGAGGCCAGTCAAAGTGCATTTATAAGCAAATTTAGACTGTAAAAATAGGTAAAAACCAAGTTTTCTAGCATTGAGGCCATTCAAAGTGAATTTATGACCAAGTTTAGACTGTATAAAATAAGTTTAAACCCAAATTTCTAGTATTAAGGCCAGGCAAAGTACATCCATAACCAAGTTTCGACTGAATAAAGTGGCTTTAAATCCAGATTTGTAGCAATAAAACTAGTTATTGGTATTTATAATCAATTTTAGATGAGATAAAACAAGTTAAAACCCAGATATCTAGCATTAAGGCCAGTCAAAGTGCATTTAAAACCAAGTTTAGACTGTATAAAATAGGTGAAATCCCAGATTTCGAGCATTTTAACCAGTCAAATTACATTCAATTCCTAGTTTAGACCGTATAAAATAAGTTAAAACCCAGATTTCTAGTATTAAAACCAGTTAAAGTACAATTTAAACCTAGTTTAGATGAAATTAAATGAGTTCAAACCCAGATTTCCAGCATTAAGGCTAGTAAAAATACATTTTTAAGCAAGTTAAGACTGTATAAAATAAGTTCAAACCCAGATTTCTAGCATTGAGGCCAGTCAAAGTACATTTATCAGCAAGTTTAGACTGTATAAAATAAGTTAACACCCAGATTTCTAGTATAAAAACCAGTCAAAGTACATTTTAAACCAAGTTAAGATGAAATATAATGAGTTCAAACCCAGATTTCCAGCATTAAGGCTAGTTAAAATACATTTATAAGCAAGTTTAGACTGTATAAAATAAGTTTTAACCAAGATGTCTACCATTAAGGCCAATCAAAGTGCATTTAAAACAAAGTTTGGATTAAATTGAACAAGTTAAATCCCAGATTTCTAGCATTAAAACCAGTCAAAGTGCATTTATAACCAAGTTCAAACTGAATAAAGTGGCTTTAAATCCAGATTTGTAGCAATAAAACCAGTTAAAGTGCATTAATAATCCATTTTAGATGAGATAAAAACAAGTTAAATCCCAGATTTCTAGCATTCAGGCCAGTCAAAGTGCATTTAAAACCAAGTTCAGACAGTATAAAATTAGGTAAAAACCAAGATTTCTAGCATTGAGGCCAGTCAAAGTGCATTTAAAAACAAGTTAAGACTGTATAAAGTGGCTTTAATAACATAGTTCTAGCATTGAGGCCAGTCAAAGTACATTCAGTACCTATTTTAGACTGTATAAAATTATTTTAAACCCAGATTTTTATCATTGAGGCCAGTCAAAGTACATTCATAACCAAGNAAGTTTAGACTGTATAAAATAAGTTTAAACTAAGATGTCTACCATTAAGGCCAGTCAAAGTGCATTTAAAACAAAGTTTGGATTAAATAAAACAAGTTAAATCCCAGATTTCTAGCATTCAGGCCAGTCAAAGTGCATTTAAAACCAAGTTCAGACAGTATAAAATTAGGTAAAAACCAAGATTTCTAGCATTGAGGCCAGTCAAAGTGCATTTAAAAACAAGTTAAGACTGTATAAAGTGGCTTTAATAACATAGTTCTAGCATTGAGGCCAGTCAAAGTACATTCAGTACCTATTTTAGACTGTATAAAATTATTTTAAACCCAGATTTTTATCATTGAGGCCAGTCAAAGTACATTCATAACCAAGTTTAAACTGAATAAAGTGGCTCAAAATCCAGATTTGTAGCATTGAGGCCAGTCATAGTGCATTTATAATCAAGTTTGGATGAGATAAAAACAAGTTAAACCCAGATATCTAGTATAAAGGCCAGTCAAAGTGCATTTAAAACCAAGTTTAGATTAAATAAAACAAGTGAAATCCCAGATTTCTAGCATTCAGGCTAGTCAAAGTGCATATAAAACCAAGTTTAGACTGTATAAAATGGGTGAAAACCAAGATTTCCAGCATTGAGGCCAGTCAAAGTGCATTCAAAATAAAGTTTAGGTGAAATAAAACAAGTTAAAACCAAGATTTCTAGCATTGAGGCCAGTCAAAGTGCATTTATAAGCAAATTTAGACTGTAAAATTGGTAAAAACCAAGATTTCTTGCATTAAGGCCAGTCAACGTGCATTTAAAACCAAGTTTAGACTGTATAAAATGGGTGAAAACCAAGATTTCCAGCATTGAGGCCAGTCAAAGTGCATTCAAAATAAAGTTTAGGTGAAATAAAACAAGTTAAAACCAAGATTTCTAGCATTGAGGCCAGTCAAAGTGCATTTATAAGCAAATTTAGACTGTAAAATTGGTAAAAACCAAGATTTCTTGCATTAAGGCCAGTCAACGTGCATTTAAAACCAAGTTTAGATGAGATAAAATAAGTTTAAACCCAGATTTCTAGTATTAAGACCAGTCAAAGTACATTCATAACCAAGTTTAAACTGAATAAAGTGGCTTAAAATCCAGATTTGTAGCAATAAAACCAGTTAACGTGCATTTATAATCAATTTAAGATGAGATAAAACAAGTTAAAACCCAGATATCTAGCATTAAGGCCAGTCAAAGTGCATT
>RPOG01003408.1:0-64441 GCA_008086565.1 Thalassoma bifasciatum
GTATTTTTGTTGGTTGTATTTTTCTAAATGTAAAAAATACAACAAATACATAAGTTTTCTTACCAATGGTCCCAACCAAAATGGAAACCAACTGTCACACAGTTCCCAAGAGCCACTACCTGCGGTTACGAGGATTACTCCAATGCCGATGTTTAGCAAACCAATCATGATTTGTATTGTCTGTGAAAGGGAAACATTGTGTGATTAAGAGACACCTGAAGAGTAATTAATACTTTTCAGTCTTTGAGGTTGTTAAAGAGCAACACTGCAGTACAGAGGAAACTGTTATGATGCTATAAAGTTTCAGAAAGCACCTTGAAACAAACACGTTTCTAACTCACCCCCAGTGCTGACTGAGAAGTTCCCTGGATCTTCTTCAGGTGCTGAGACACAGAGCAGCACATGGGGCTGTAACAAAGGCTTTTAAAGAGTTGACAAATGGGGGGTAAAGCACTCTGGGGGTCAGAGGTCAAAGTGAGCACAGTGACCCCCTCGGTCTTTGTCATGGTCACTGACATCCTGATTCCTGCTCCTGGAGCCTGAAAGAGACAAATCAGAACATTGTTGGATTAGATTATGGCAGCTGAGATTAGAGCTACATCCTCTTTTGCAAACTAAATTTTTAGTTGAACAGGCATCATTTATTGATCTGTGGATATTTTCTCAGTCATCCAGGCCATGATACGTCTCAAAGCAAGCCAAATCATGGCATCATTTATACTTTTGCACAAGAGATATGTATTTTTGAGCAATGTGCTTTTTCTTTTTAGTTCAGGATATTGTGCTGCACTTCTTATGTTCATGCTATAAAAAAGTGTTCACTTCAAACAGATGAGGGATATTTAAATAAATGTATGATTTATAAAGCTAGTCATCTTTATGTATCTTTGGTTTTTGGGTATTTTTGAGACAAGAAAGAACATTGTTAAATTAGGTTATGGCAGCTGAGATTTGAGCTATGCTCTTACAGTTTAATATCCCTTCAGATGCCTTACTGTACAGCTTTTAAAAAATGGGACCATACCAGAAACTTTTTTTCTAACTTATTCTAGGTCACACACCCTGTTATTGGGTGAGGAAACGTGACTTAATATGGTCTATACTATGTTATGGTTTTGACATTTTTGAGTAAGTTAGACAATCTATTTCTTTCTGGTCCCAAATAACAGGATATTTGTTTTGCAAAACTGAATACAATACTAGTATTAACTGAAAGGCTTTAAACATTATATAAAAGATATTGAATAAGTTGTCAATCTAATTGCAACATTTTGAATTAAACTGATTGATAAAAAAAAAAGAGTTTAAAAACAGTCAACCTTTCAACTAAGTTCTTTTTACTTTTGTGATTTTAAATGTTTTTATTTCCTTTTCTTACTTATCTGTCTGCTCACATTGTTATGTTTTTATTTTGTCGGAAACCCTGGCACTCTGTCTATATGTCTGTTTCATTTGTACTTATTCTTGTTTTTGTAACAATGTTGATACTGTTCTAATAAAGCATTTAAAAAAACCTTTCAACTAAGTTTCTTGGAATACATTTTCCTTTAAGCGTCTATTTATATATTAACTAAAATGTATCTGTCCCTTTAAGTATTTTGGTTTGATCCTTCGTTTTTCTTCTTCATCTATTTTCTTAATTATACCTGTGTACGCACATGCATGATGATAATGTTTGTCTTTGATGTCATTATATATGTTCAAAGAAGAAAAAAAATGTTTTGAGTTTATTCAGCACAGTCACTCTGCAGCTGCCACTAGGGGCGCTACATCCCATGTGGTATTAACTTGTCCTTTTTGTTTATTTTGTTTGCTAAAACATTTAAGACATAAGACATATTCACTACACAACAGCCAGAATCATTGTTCCTATACACGCAGTGATTTTGTTCCATATTCAAGCTCTAAAAACACAGTTTAAACTCAGAAGGGTGTAACCGAGACACCCACAGTCAGCGAAACCCCAACGTCATAAAATTCAACCTTATTATCAAATGAACAACAAACTCTCTCTGGTTTTAGAACAATCAAACATTTAGAGGCTTACCTGCTGGTTTCTGTGCAGGAAAAATCTGAATCCACACGTTTTTGCTTCTGTTTTCTGACGTCTAGAAGAGGGAGGGAGAAAAACCTCCTCTTCCCAGAAATCCTCCCCCTCAGCTGCTTTTCTTTCCTGCGTGTTTAACTGTTTACAAGGTTGTAGTGGAGCTAAATACATGCCATTATTGAATTACAGAGCAGTGACATGCCTCTTTCTCTTCAGATTGTTTTTTACAATCCTCCCACCTCATCTAACGCTTATATTTTTGAGAGTTTTCAGCTCATACCAGACTGAGTTAGCATTCAGTAAAAGTTGCATTTTGGTGACTTTAAAGAAGTACAGTTTGGTTAGAGCTATGATAGGCTGGCAAACTAAAGTAAAAGTAGTCATTCTGACAGCAGAAGAAATACAAAACAACAATGGATTATGAATTCCTTTATTGTTTAAATGTACTCATTTGTAAAAAATAATAATCAGTTTATCAGTGTCACACTCATGTGAACTGAACAACGAAAAGTGATTTTAAAGGGACATTGCTTTATCAAGAAATACAATCAATGTATAAATCAAATATTACCTTGTCCTGAGTTCTCAGAAGACAGAGAGCCTCTTTATTTATGCAGTTTATACTTTTGCAGACAGAAAGGAAGACCTCTTACTCTATGAGGCCAAATCAAACATATCTCAGGCCTTTTGTTCCATCAGCTTTGTGTTCTGGTTCTGGTTCTTACAAAACCAACAGGAAATGTTGCTATTATAGACACACTATTGGATTCTCTGTCTGACATCTCACTGCAAAACTCCCATAATTAAATTTATGGGAGTCATGTGGTGAAATTATAAGGATAAATTTGTTTATTTAAGTGCTGCCTGTTTTGTAATTTGATGATTGGGTGGAGTTTTTTTTTTTTTTAGCAAACCAAATTATCCCTCAGCGACAATTAGTATTTAACAATCCCATCCTACCTGATATATACATCTGAGAGCAAATAATCTCAAACAACCTCTCTTGAAGCAATGCAAAACTATGACATTGATCATATGAACAAGTCTGAATCATTCACAAATACTAGCAAATGGGGTGAGTAAATGTGAGATGCTCACAAAGGACAGATCACAAGATTTGGTGTTCAATCACATCGTGTTTGTGCAGCCACAACACAGTGTGTCAAACATCAGAAATAACTGAGTTATATAGCTATGATGGTAACAACCAAGATTTAAAATTGAGGCCTTGTGATTTGAAACAGAATCATGTCAAGGTTGTCTAAAATTGTTTCATAATGCCGCATTTTGGCTGATAGTTGTGGTTATTGAAGAGATTCACGTATAAACATCGAAGTGTTATGGAAAGTACACAGCAGTTTTACAAACAAATGAAGCGAAAGCCTTTCAATCATTTTTATCCTTCTTCTTAAAACATGGCTTGACTATAAAATGAAAAACCCCCAAAACAAACGAGTCCAAGTCCCACATAATAACCTCTCTTTGGCAAGAAAGATACTGACCCAAAATGACAACAATCCATAAAAAAAAGCCCATTGGACTGAGTTAAATGTAAAGTGGCAAAGAATTGGTGTATGTTATATACACAAGTGCTAAAAAGTAGAAGTGCAAAGACTTTTAAAAGCCCACGTTTGAGAAAAAAATCATACCATTCAATTTCTCAATTGACCAGACAGAGAATACAGTCAGTTGTTTGGATGTATGTAGTATAAGCAGATAAGTAAAGTTTCTGATCACAAAAAGTGCAAAGCAGAGATTTTCTTTTATGCTGCAGGGCTACCGATCACCTCCTGCAGCAGTGGTTCGTATTTTTCCAGGTCATCAGGGCTCTAAAAAAAAAAGAAATGTTCATAAGTTTAAGTCATTTGAAGGAGCCCAATACTCAGAGACCATGTAAATTTAAAAGATCAAAGTTAAATATGAAAACATTAACATTACTGTCAAAATAAATATTCAGTCAGCTTTCACTGTGCAGTTTGAGATCATACCTTCTCTCCCTTCTTACTGCAGCACAGGGGTTTAATCCCTATGACAGCAGAGCTGATGGTGACACAGAGATGCAGAACTGAAAGTACGATCAGTATGGCATTGACGCCTGTCAGGATCATCTGAAAGGACATGAGAGAAATAGTTTTACAATCTTAAAACACTTTGTCCCTCAGCTCTTGTTTGGAAAAGATGGTGCAGCAGGCGGTGTCACATACAGAGACCAACTTCTCAATGCACTTCTCAGTGGAATAACTCCAACCTGCAACTACTTGGAGCACGTAGGCCCCAAAGGAAATGTGATTGGGGCGCAGATGGCCCGGTGGATTAGGTTGCGCACCATGAGGTTCGCCCTGGAGCGGGTGGCCTGGGTTTGAATCCGGCTTGTGGCCTGTTTCCTGCATGTTACTCCCCTTTCCTACTCATACTCTATCCTCTATCCCCTGTCCTCCTCCTCCTATGTCCAATTAAAGGCATGAAAAGCCCAAAAAATAACTTAAAAAAGACACATGATCACACTTTATTGTTTGAGAAATGAGCTGTTTCTGCATTAAGCCTTTTGTGGACCTACTGTGAAAGTTTCCATTTGATAAACTTATAAATTGGCAGATAATAGTCTTTAAAGAAAACATCTTTCTGTTTTCCCTCTTTTCCGCTTTCACACAACTTCAGTGGTCATTTCAGGACAAGATTCTACCTTTGCCATGTCTGCAGCCTCCAGGCATCTCTGCCTCATTCTTATCTCCTCAGGAGATGGAGTTGGCCGGGGTCTGTGACGATATTCATAGGAGTAATCGTCATTATAATCTCGACAGCTCCACCAAAACCCAATGTGTGCGATATTGATGCTGTAGAGTACAATTGCTGCGATGGCAAAAGCAACTCCCACGACATTCAGAATCGCGCTGAGGACAATCTGAAAAAGATTTGAACATCAATCAGTTTCCATCTTTGCAGGGAAGCAGCTAAGTGAGTATAATAAGTTCAAGGGTTATGTGATAATTAAAATAAAAATCAAAACAAAATTGACACCGAAGGAAGCATGAGGATGTTATAAAAGTGGAGGACTCACCAGACACGGACTTGGGTATTTCTCAGACAAAATGCTCATGACACCAAAGAGGATGAACTACAGGTAGGAGAAAGAAATTAATCTGGGTTGCATTTTTCTCAAAACACAAGAAATATATGCATATTTTTTCTAATAAATCCTGTTCTTTTGTTGATATTTTTCTAAATATAAACAAAGTCTAAAAGAAAAATCAATAATAGTTTGCTTACAAGTCCTCCAAACCAAAATGGAAACTTGCTTGCATCCATTTGCCACCATGAGCCACCACCTGAGCCACAGAGGATCGCTCCGAGGCCGATGTTCAGCAAACCAATCATGATTTGCATTGTCTGTGGTGATGAGAAACAGTATATGATTAATAGACACCTGTGAAGTTGTAACTGTTTTACTAGATTGCTTTCTTTAAGGTAATTAAAGAGCAAAACTGTGGTGCATAGGAGACTGATATTGCTGCTATCATCTTTCCAAAACACAAGGCTATAACTGAGGCAAGTGGGTTTAGTCAAAGCTTAAACTAGAGCTGAGCAGAATGACTAGAACAAGTTACATCAATCAACTTCAGACAAACGTGTTTCTAACTCACCCCAAGTGCTGACTGAGAAGTTCCCTGGATCTTCTTCAGGTGCTGAGACACAGAGCAGCATATGGGGCTGTAGCAAAGGCTTTTACAGAGTTGACAAATGGGGGGTAAAGCACTCTGGGGGTCAGAGGTCAAAGTGAGCACGGTGACCCCCTCGGTCTTTGTCATGGTCACTGACATCCTGATTCCTGCTCCTGGAGCCTGAAAGAGACAAATCAGAACATTGTTGGATTACATTATAACTAGTTGCTGATATCTGACAGCAAAATTAATACTTGAGGAATCTCTAATCTATTCTTACACTATTTGTCAGTTTGTATTGTATAGTAGTTTAGTGGCCGGCGACTACATTTAACCCTACTCAACCCACTGCTTTGAGACGTATCATGTAACGTTAATGAATCCTAGTTATGTCCTCCCAGTGCTCATCTACAAAGCAGAGCAAATGTAACCTGGCCCTTCATTTTATTGATAGACTTTCAGGTTTGAACAGATCACTGCAGTATAACTGCTGCTTGTGTGTTGGAATAAACATGATCACAAACAGCTCAACCCTCTAGTTCATGCTCTATCACTCTCCTGTTAAGCTGTCTTGATCTTCTGTCCTTTCTCTGTCAGGCCCCAGTCTCCACTATTACTACTAAATAAATTCAAGAAATCATTTTCAGCAGATACAAACATAGATCTGCTCATTCATGAACTGTCAGCCAATGTGGAGTTCGGGTCGCTAGAAATTAGCATTTGGAAGTAACCTATTCTAGTGCTGATGATCTCATTTTAAACAGGGGGTTTATGATCAGGCATGTAGCTAGATATGAGACTTTTTTCAGGATCACTTAAAAAGTCCTCACAGTCTCTTTAATCCGGTGGTTTTGACCATTTTGAGGAAGTATCAGCACGTTCACCCTGCAGCTGCCACTAGGGGGCGCTACATGTCATGTATCAGCAGTCTGTGTGTGGTATTAGCGAATCGTTGTAGTCCATTTTGTTCGTTAATACAGTTCTGCTACAATATATATCCGCTAAACAACAGCCATTAACCTTGTCCTGAGAACAAAACACTATTGATTGTTATAAAAGCTCTGATATCACAGTTTTAACACCGTAGTCTAGCTTGTCAAGTCTGTTTACTTCCGCGTGTGTTTCGGTTTGTTTCGTGACCGCGTTAACTGGCGACTCATGACGCTGTCATTAATTCCGTTTTTAATGTTAAAGCAAGAAATGCTTAATAATCATGTGAAAAGTTTGGGTGTGTAAATATTTGGGTAAAATGGTCAAAGTCCTCTCTTTTTTCGTGAGAGCCACAAACGTTTATGTCGATAGTCGTTGTTTAAAACGGTCACTAATATAAGCGGAACACCCATAAATCAGTGAAACTCCAAAGTCTTGAGATAAAACGTTCTAATCAAAAAACATCTCCATCTCTATGTAATGACAAAAGTTTACCCACCTTCCTGTGGGTTCAGTCTTGCTATTTTCTGAAAACTTTATGGGGACGTAATGGTTACAGGAATCGTGTCAGTGCAAAAATAGACATAACAGCGTTAAACTGGTTAAACTCTTGTTATTTGGCCTAACTGTTCTAACAAAATCAAACGTTTAGAGCTTTACCTGCTGGTTTTTGCAAGAGAAAAATCTGAATCCACACGGTTTTACTCCTGTTGCGCAGTTTACGTTTACGGGAAGTTGAAGGGACAGAAACTGCCTCTTCTCAGAAGTACTTCCCCTTATTATATGAAAGCTCTTTTTCTATCCTGTTTACTTATTACTTCCTATTTTCACCAGTGCAGTGTGGGCCTAAATACGCAGCTTAAATTGAATTTCTGGGGAGTAACATGTCTCTTCACCTTCATATTTGCATTAACAATCTTTTCATTTTACCAAGTATTTTCACCCTGTGGTGCAAAGTGGTCACTTCAGTGGACACCTATTTAAAAGTTATTTACTCCTAAATTCAATGGTTCATGTGGTGGAAATTCATATCAGACTGTGTCAGGATATTTTTATTCTTCTTTGGGCCTGAAAAAAAAAATTTCAATTTTTTTTCCATATCTAAATATATTTAAAAATGTTATAGACAAAACATTTGAGGGTAAAAAAGCTTAAAAACTATAAAGTAGTCAGTGTAAAAATGGATGAAAAAGAGTTAAAATGTTTTGCAAAGCATTAAAAAAAGATTATTCATGAAATTCCAAAAAAAAACAAAGTCCTTTTTACATTAAGTTCACATTGTTCAATATTGAATGCTTAGTTACAAATATTCAAAAAAAAATTGGAAAACTTTTTTTCATGCCTTAAGACAAATGAAAACACTCAAGGAAAAAATCCTGACACTGACTTTTACAATTCATGTATCAGAGGGTTAAAGGGACTGTGAGGACTTACCCAGTGAACTTGAAAAAGTGTCATCCCCTGATACATGCCTGATCATAATCCCCAATTTGAAATAAGATTATTGGTTAAAATAGGTTATTTCTAAATGCTTATTTCCAACCTCTCATTTGGGACTGGATGGGTCAAACTGGACCGGATTAATTTACAGTACGTCACAGTCTCAAAGACAATACCACAATGGGTGCCGATGTTCAGCTGTGAGAAGAGAAATCTGTGGGTTTTCTTTTTCAAAAACAATTTTGTGGGGTTTTTTTAGGTGCAAATAAGGACTGTGTTGCAGAAAAGGAACAGAAGAGCAGATGAAAGCTAAACAGGAGAGTGATAGAGCAGGAGCTAAAGGCTTGAACACGACCAAAGGAAAAAAAACCCGGCTAAAACAGACTAAAAGTTAAAACATGGGTTAGAGTGGAAAACACAGAGACTTACACAGACTAAAGGCTAAAACACAGGCTAGATGCTAAAACAAGGACTTAGCTGTTTGTGACATCATTCATTCCAACTCACACACAGCTGACATATTGCAGTGATCTGTTCAAACCTGAGAGTCTACCAATAAAATGAGGACCCAGGTTAGTTAAGCTCTGCTTGGTGTGCTTGGGGGTGGTAGATGAGCACTGGCAGGACATGACCAGGAATTACTAACCTTACATGTTATGGATACGTCAGTGCAGTGGGTTGTGAGTAGTGCTAAATGTATTACACTAGGTTACAAACTTACAAAGCATGCGTGTCACAATTGAAACAGCAGCGCTACATAATTGTTGATAAATACATTACCTGGTTAAATCAGGTTAAATTTTGTATTGAATAAAGAAAATTGGGGTTAAAAGGAAGATAGGATCTCCATTTATTTTTCAAAACAAATACAAGATTGTTGACTGCCAAATGAGTTTCTGCAGACTTCTTCGAGTGTTCTCTTCACAGCCTTTTCAAAGACATAAAATTTGGCCTGGTGAACTACAGAACATATAACCATCTAAATATATCACTTTTTTCAGCCAAAGAAATGCAAAATGACAAACTTTAATTTTGTGGATTCTTTTATTTTTAAAATGTACTATCCGTAAAAAATAAACAATCAACATATAAATCAGATATGAACTTATCCTGAGTTTTCAGAAGACAGTGAGCGTCTTTCTTTTCTCAGTGTTAAGACTTTTGCCAACAGAAAGCAGGATCTCTTAGACTTAGAAGGCTGAATTAAACAGATATCTCAGGTCATTAGTTCCGTAAGCTTTGTGTTCTGAAACAAGCAGCAGGAAATGTGTCTAAGACGGACATAATGTTGTGTGTGTGCTGATTGTATTGTATAGCAATACTATGCTTGGTTGAAGTTCATTTGCAAACAAAATTATCCCTCGGAAACAGTAAGGAATTCACAACTCATCCCACCTGGTTTATATTTTCAGTGGAAATAGTGTCAAACAGCTTTTTTTGGAGCAGATGCAGAACTTTCACATTGATAGTGTGAAAAAATTGTAAATCATTCAATTTTCAGCAACATATTTCAAACACAGGACTACGGTATTTTTCTACTTCTTCTCAGTAAGCAGAGTTATATGGGACTCCATCCAGCAGTTGTCTGAAGCATTCAGGGTCATCAGGGATCTGATAGAGAAAAAGTAATATCAGTAAAATAATCAAAAAAAAAACCATGCTCAAATATTATACAAATACAAGTATGAACTGTGACTCCACAGATTAATTCATATCTTAACACTAAGAAACAAAAGTTAAAGCAGACACTGGTGTAAAATTGTTAAATGTGAGTAAATGTAGTGTCATGGTGAGCAGGATCCCGGTTGGGCCGAGCGAGGCTTGAGTGAGTGAGTCTTGCTTGGCCGTCAAAGGTTTGCATAATTTACCCTGGTGTCTCTCTTCTCCCTGCAGCACAGAGCTTTGAACCCCAAGACGACAGAGCTGATGGTGACGCAGAGCTGCAGGACTGACGAGACAATCAGCACAGCAGCCAAGCTTCTCAGGAGCATCTGAAAATGCAAAAGCAAAACAGTGTTGTGTCTAAAATGACCACACTCATTATACTTCTTTGTTGTTGGAGTGAAAAAAAAGATTGTGAAGCCTATTGTTGTGGATATCCACTGTAGATTTAATTTAATAGAATAAAATTTCTATTATATGTATAAGGATATTTTCTTCATACCTCGGTCAGTCTCACGGCCTCCAAGCATTTCCTCTTCATGAGCTCATCAGATTCATTGACAGGACTTGATGTTACATCCCTAATATATTGGTTGTTCCAGTTATTGCCACAAGACCACAGTTCTATGTGGGAAATGGCGATGCTGTAGATTACAATGACTGCGATGGAAAAACCTGCTCCACCTACATTCAGTATCATGTTTAAGATAACCTAGCATAGAACAAAAGAAACAGACATCTCAATCTCAAACAAGACAAAAACCTATCAGGCCATAAAAGCCAAACAGTGCATTGGTGGGTTTAAAATAAGTCAAAGACTTTGTTACTTCAGCACACATGTAAGTTTGTGTCTGCAGAGGAAACAGCTCAGTACCTGAAACTAATTTTTTACTATCAACTCAGACAAACTATCAAGGAGTAATAAACAAGAGCAAACATCCAGCAATTTCCAGTCAGAGCATGAACATAAAGACGGACAAAAAAGAGAAAAAAATGAAAATGCAAAACTCCCTTTCATTGCTTAGTTGTAAAATAAAAGTGGAAGTTGGCAGTAAAACTGAGGAAAGCACAAACATTTCAAAAAGCTGAATTACTCACCAGACATGGACTTGGGAACTTCTCAAACAGAACGCTCATTGCACCAAAAAAAATTGACTATGGACAGAAGAAGAAAGAAGAGACAAATCTTCAAGATCCATCTGATTTTTTCTTCCTTTTTTCATAAAGTTTTAATTCTGCAAACATCATGACTGCAAGCCTACAAAGCCAAAAATAAGGACTCTATGTGCACCTTAATTCATTTAAAGGTATGCATTTTAAAATTTCTTGGAAAACAGAAGAAAAAAAACAGGAGAGGATAGGAGCTTCATTTGTTTTCTTACCAGTCCTCCAAAAATAAAGGGGATAAGTCTATCATTCCAGCTCCCCCAAAATTCCCAGGCAGATTGATTTACAATCGGTCCAATGCCAATGTTCAGCAAACCAACCATAATCTGCAGAGTCTGTGGAGGCATAAGGAGTTATAATAACCTGTTAGTTGTGTTTACAGCGTCAGTTGAGTGACAATGCTACAGTCAACAGGGGAACATTGCAGACAGATACATATCACTTATCTTCACTCTGCAGCCTCCCTCTGTTAACAAAACATTATCCAAAGATGTGAAAGTGAGGGTGAAAAAAGTTCTAAACCACATTTTTGGATTTGTCACAGGCTCTATGAGGAGTTTACTAGTAATCTTGAAATGACCTCACTGTTATATATTTAACCATTTACAATTTAAATTGAGATTATCAGCACTAAAATGTATTATTTCTGAGAACTATTTCCCATTATAGAAGGTCTACTCGTCAAATCTATAACAATATGCTATGTCGGTCAGCAAAGTTTAGCAACGTGAAGTCAGATCTGATTTCTTGGATTTATTTTATTGTAAATGTGGACACTGGAGCTATACTGTCTAAAAGGAAAAAAGGACATCAGAAAAAAAGCTTAAGAGAGGAGTGTTAGAGCACGGGCTAAAACACAGCTAAGCTGTTTTTAAGTTGTCTGTTCAAACTTGACAGTCCATCAATAAAATGAAGAGCCAGGTTCCTTTTGCTCTGCTTGGTGAGGTTGTAGCATAGACTGTATAATGAGTGGACGTAACGACGTTCGGCTCAAATTGAAGCCCCCAGCAGATGCCCTGCCCCCTGGTGTCTGACTGCAGTATAGGTCATAAGCCCCGCTTCCCCATGCATTCCAGATATGAGCCGGGAAAACTTTAAAAAATTACGATACCTCATAGAAACGTTTCTCTCATCCTTACACTATGTCCTTTGGCTGCATTGTGTTCAGGTGTTTTTTTTCTGAGAAGTTAGTTTCTCATTTGTTATTGGACGTTAAAAACCGCGATAAAAGTTTCGTTTTATGATAGTTGACAGCTGCCGTTCATGAGTAGTTTTTATCGGGGATATAAGAAACTTTGGGAAAGAGAGCCAAAAGGAGACTAAACCTTCTGAAGAAGAAGAAATGAATATTTTTATTTCTCTCTTTTACTTGGCTCCACCGGAAATTCTCTACTGCGCAAACTCTGGCTGCACAATGGCGGCTAGAGAAACGGGTTTTTTTGGCTTCAAAATCGTAGAACGTTGACAGGCGGAGCCACACTGTCCATTCTATATACAGTCAATGGGTTGTAGTGGGTAGATGAGCACTGGTCGGACATAACCAGGATTCACTAATGTTACACGATGCAGACATGTATCAGAGCACTGGGCTGTGAGTAACAATAAACAGATGATCTGGACCTTGGTAAACCAAAACAACATAGTTTCCTAAGAGTAAGGGTTGAATGATGAGAGTGGAACATTTACATGGCAGTATCACTGTCCTGACTAAAGCACATTCATAAAGTCACTGGCACCAAATTAAAAAAAGCTCACCCTGTCACTACTTTGTAACTTTGAACTGTGGTATTAATGCCATTAACTCTGCACTTTGCACTCTTCCTGTCACCAAATTTTGTGGTGCATCATCACATGATTATCTTCCAATTTTTCAATTGTGGCAGCATTGCAGTGCTGTGCTATTAATATTGATGGCTATGTAGTTATTGTGTATGTGGAACTTGCATGAATGGGGCTTTGTGCAGTGTGTTGGAATAGTGATTTACAGATTTGTCAATGAATGAAATTAATGAATGGCAGAGGCTTTTGGAGGCAGATTTGCAAGATTTTAACATTATATTTAATTCTGTGTTGAAAATAAAAACAACCCAAAGCGATGTAGCATAAATGAGACCTAATTTTTTATCATTAACAACAAGGATCTAAATACCACTTTTTTCAACAAAGAGGGAGAAATGTTTATTTATATGTGTATGATGGATTTCAAGCTTTTGAAAAAATAAATGTCAACTCCATGCTGTAATAAAGAGGTGTCTACTTACCCCTAGCACTGACAGAGAAGTTCCCTGGATCTTCTTCAGGCGCTGAGACACAGAGCACCACACGGGGCTGTAGCAAAGGCTTTTGAGGATTTGACAAATTGGAGGCAAAGAACTGTGGGGGTCAGAGGTCAAAGTGAGCACAGTGGCCCCTTCGGTCTGGGTCATGGTCACAGACATCCTGTCTGCTTCTGTAGTCTGAAAGAGACAAGGAAGAACATAAGAAATGTGAATTTTATACCTTAAAAATCTAGTTTGTATAACTGAACCAATGTAACCCCTAGTATCGCCACAGTCTAAATAAGGGTACCAAACACACCTAGAAAAAAAATGGAATATTAATGATTTCCTAAAAGTAGATTGTTTTATTATCATGCTTAATTATCAGCTACCTTTAAATTTGGTAACAGTTTGTCCATGTCCCGTGCAGCTCATGATGCAAACTCTGATACTCAGAAGTCGACCCTCCACACACAATACAGTTACCATCCTTACCCCACTTTGGTTCAACAAAGTTCCTGACCACTATGGCGTAAACATATATAAGGTTTTGACCTGTAATTAAAAGAGATTTGAACTTAAAACACAAATCCTTGCATTGTCCATATAGACACACACAGTGATGCAATCACCTGTAGTCTTCAGATTCACTCTCTTCTGACAGCTTATGAAGAAAATTTTCCTCCAGATTTTTTTTCTCTGTTTTAGTGAAGATGTTTCCAACATATATGTTTCCAACATATATGTATTCAACATTTTTTTGATAATATATGGTATGATAGACCTTGTTTACATGAAAGTATTCTTCTTATTTTTAGTAAAAGAAAGCAGAAATTTTAATTATTTATGTGATGTTGTCATCAGTTACATAATGTTGATGTATCAAATAATTTAGAATTTGTTTAATGTCAGGAAGACACATTAGATTTATATTTATGTCAAAGATACATTATTTAAAGAAACAGTCATGACTCATTTTACATGCAAATAGCATAGCATGGAACCATCTATTTTTTAAACAATTCTATGAAAGAAAACCAAAGTTATGACAAAATAACTCTTGAAATCAAAGTCAAATTGGTGCACAGACAAGAGGAGGATTAAAAGATTTAAGACTCTTATTGGGATTTCTTTTACAAAGTAAAACATGATACCATCAATCAAGACATCACAGGTTCTGTAACATGTTTTCCCACATATTTGCTATTTGCCCTCTGACTCACCACCTCTGGATATCCAACCTGGCACGCCCTCTTTTTACAATGAAAATAAATAATTTATCAAACACACTTTTTTTCAATCAGCTGTTTTTCTTGTAGTCAAGAGTCATGTTAGAACCTGAGACTGAATTCATGTTAAAACTCCTCAAGCTACTAATTTCAAACTAGTTCAAGTTTGGCTAAAAAAATCTTTAGGAACTGTTAGTACCATCATAGCTGTTGTTATTTTTTTTTTATCTTGGTGTTTCATTCATTTTCATTTCATGCCTTTTCAAAAGAAAGCGTGAAGCCGTGTTATATTACTCTTATTCTGTCTTTTTCCTGAAGTGAATCGAATTGCGGAAGACCTAATTTAAGAGCTCCCTTCAGACTTTATACCCACAATAAAAGTATTTTTGTCAAATGTAGGTACAAAGTCTGTATTAAGCAGGACAAAAAGGACAAAATAATGCTCGCTAAAATATTCTATTTTACTTTAAAATTAGATTCAAATAGATTTTACTTACCGGAAAAAGCGAAGTGGTGTCAACACAACCTAGATAAACCTAAATATGTTTCACCTTTATTGCTGGTTAATGTTTAAAAAAGCCAGGTAGAGGAACAAACCTGTTCCTGGAAGCACCTCCCATCATAAAGACAAATGTAAACACTGAAAATTGATTTGTATGTCATTCTTAAACCAGCAAAAAAGATGTCAGTGAAGTATATAAAGGAAGCAAAATTTAAGGCTTCAAGTAAAAACTCCAACACCCAGCAAAGTCCAAAGCAAGCATGAGACATAGTTTTATCAGTGTTTCGCAACCCTCACCCTAGTAACCACTGCTCAAGACCAATATAAAATCATCCCATTACAATAAGATTATCAGCTTTGTTATCTTAAAATTACAGAAGAAATCTATTTGTTATGATTTTGAACTGTCTCTGGTATCCTTAGATATTTAAAATATAAGCCAAGATTCTAAAAAATGAACAGTTTCATGAGATCAGAGTGAGTAAAACCCATTTCTGTACATTCCCTGCACCAGCTGTGGAGGCACAGTTTGCAAGACTGGTGATTTTTTGGGAAAGAAGGAGGGATTAAAAATACTAATGAAAAATAAATCAAATAGAAAAAGGAAACAACATTCAACCAGGTGAACTTTTTTTTTAATGAATCATTTTCACTACCTGCACAGAGTCAAACTACATTTGCAATGGATCGCTTTTAGATGATTTTTTTAACTCTCAAATTTTATTACGTTAATAAAATTTAACTAAGTTCACAGGACAAACCGGGGCTCCCGGTGAAAACCTGACAGAGGTACACAAAGGAGAAATGCAGGTAGAAAGGGGTGTATCAGGGCCTAAAAATGACTATATGGTCAAAAACAAAAAACAAAACAAAACAAAAAAAGCTAGGAGCTATTCAAATGCAGATGTGACTGTTTCATAAGCAGCTTGACACTTTTGGTGCATCTTTGATAAAACTGGGGCAACTCTTGCACGGGAAAACGTCCTGGAGAGATAAGCAAATATTCTTCTTCTAGGCCTGGCAAAAGCAGCTTTAACATATCTGATAAATGATTCGGGCAGTGTAATATACCAGGGAGGTGGTTCTTCTACATAAAAATACCTCTCCTCCTCCTCTTCCTCCTCTGTTAAAGCAGGAAGTTCAGTGTTTTGTACGGTTTCTGAGCCACTAATTCTTTGTTTGACTACATTGACTGCCATCTGCGTTAATGAAAAAACAACTGACGCACAGTCATCAAGTACATCATAAAAACAGTAACAACACTCTTTGACTAAAACAAACTGATGTTGCCCCTTGATCACGCAGTAGGTCTTAAAGACTCTTAAGTTTTCTCTTAGCCTGGTAAAAACATTAACAGTTACTGCTCTTGCTCTAACCAGAAAAGCTTTACATCTAAAGAGTTGTCTGTGAAAATGGGAGCAGGTGCACTTAGAGGTGCCTGGCTGCAGGCGTTTTCTGCTAAAACAGTAAGAAGCTCTGCAGCCAGCGCGCACGTCCCCAGTAAAACTCTGCTCTGTTGAATATGAAACGTCTTCCAGGAGAGGGGTTGGTGTTTCAGTAAGATCATTATCAGTGGGTTCAGTTCTTCCTGAATTTGGATTGGGTAAACCGGCCAGACTGGATTTGATAAACTGACCCACAGCTGTGAAGACTGATGACAGGCCGGACATGTTTGTAGTTGCTTAAATCAAATAAGGAGGTAGTTTGTTTTTTCTGGATCAGCTCTGAACCTACATCAAAATGTGAGGAACAATGCGCTTTGATGTCAAGAGCAAATGACATCACAGAGTAATTGTTCTTTTAAATCAAAACATTTTTTTTTCAAACTATGTAGCTTAATTCATTCACTTTTCACCCTCAGTATTTTTCAAATGAATATTTACTTTTAAATTCCTTAATTCTGTTTTGCAGCCGGAAAAATCAATAACTTATACCTGTCACACAGTACATCTCAAGGACAGTACTCAATAAAATGTAGTGAAAAGGTGACCAAACAGTATCTTTTCCCCACACATGTCCTTCTTTTTGGTCATAAAATTAAATCCAGGGTTTTTTTAAAATAAAATTTCCCAAAACGTCCTCCTACAAGCCCATTTCCTCCAGTTCAAAGAATAAAAATGAAAACTTGGGTTTATTGAGGATTTTTTGGGGCCATATTAAGTCAAAATTTTAAAGTTGGAGTATAAATTTTGTGATAAAAATTCAAAATTCTGAGATAAAAGCAGAAATTTTAAGAGAAAAAGTCAAAATTTGGAGATTATCAAGTCAAAATTATAAGAGGAGAGTTATAAAGAAAAAAAAAACATCTTAACAATGCCTTTTTCATCTGGACCTTTATACATTAATTATATTAACCCCACAGAACATTTTCACTTTAAACAGAAAATAAGTGTTTTAGATAGTTTCTCTTATTTGAGTATCTACCATGGAGCTAAATTACCAAACATGCATTTATGTTTACGCAAAGATTGTTTGTTAACTTTTCTGTGTATGAAATTTGACTTAAAAAAAAGCCTTAATGTCAGAAAGATTAATAGTGAATGGTGACTTTTTCTGATTCTGTCTGATTCTGATATTGTCTGCTCACCGTATACTCTGTTTTGTACATAACTTTAAATTGGACAATCTTTTTTTGAAAACGTTCTTACTTTATTAATTTTTTTTTTTATTTTTTTTTTATAATCTCTTAATGTAAAATTTTCAGATAAGCCCTGAAGGGTTTTGGTATCACTTGCACATGCCTTTTATTGTGTTTCAAAAATTTTCTCTTATTTCAAAAATGTGCAAGAAAAAACAAAAACAAAAAAAACACTTATCTGAACAGTCGCTGTTTTTGGCTCTGTAGCGGAAGAGGTGGAGTCAGATGGATGACGGTGTTAATCAGTGAGCAGCAGAAAAACACCTGAAATGCTGTTGCCATGAATTGAGATGCTGCATGGTTTAATTTGAGACAAGAAAACCTGAAGATCTCATGCGATTTTCCAGTAAGTACAAAGTGCACATAGTGTACTTCATGTAGGTGAACTAATGGGACTTTTAGTTTCTAATTTAGCTCAATTAAGTTGCAGAAAACTGTTTTAAATAGTTTGCAATTTCTCCTGTGTCTCATTAACGCCATCCAGTGGTGAAACAGTGTATGTTGCTGTTGGTAGCACAGCTGCTCCAAAACCCACTTGTTTGCTCCCTTTACTGACCAGTGTATATTTATTGATTTGCAAAATGACAAATTAAGAAACACACAGAGAAAAACAAGGTGAAGAGTTGAGCAGGAGGGGAGAGAAGCCCAAGAGCTTTTTTAAAATTCTCCACTTGAAAACAAAACCACAATTTGTTATCTTCATAGTCATTGATCGCCCTTCACATCATGCTTTGTACTAGACAATCTGGTTTCAATATGCTTCAGTGTTTGCCAATTTTGCCAATTTTTTTAACCTGTTAAGACCCAGCATCCACACCTGTGGACTTTACAGAGTCTTTCTACTTCATTTTTTAAAAACTTTGACACATTTGGAGACACTTCCCACGTCATCTTTTGGTGATATTACAACTTTACACCCATTTCAGTGAAACCCACCCCAAAACAAAACAGTGTAGTTTTGAACAATAACAAGTATTGCTAAAACTAATAGCTGACCAATAACACTAAAAACATAACTCCCTGTACAAAGATCAAGTTAAGTTTTTACTTTTTAGTAAACATGCATCGATTGATGGCCTCAATTTCCTCAATTTTGGGAGATCAGTGATCAGTCAATTTGTATAAATGAAATTGATCTTCTCTGCCAATCCTCTCTACCTCTGCAAGAGTCTGAAAGTCAGACATTGTAGTTTTTTATTTTTGCTCCGCCATACTGACGGTTTATTTTTTAAATAAACTTTTAAAAAAATGAAACACTAAAGAAACTAATATAATTTAGTAGTTTGGACAGCAATATTCTAAACCTTTCATTTATGTTTGAGAGAACTACCTCATGTGTTGTTTCACAGGTATTGTTCGATATTTTTCAATGAGATAAGATTGAAACATTTTGAGTGTATACTGTCAGTGGTAAAGAAAAAAAAAACCCATCGGCAGGTCAGGCTTTTCAAAGATTGGTGATCGGCCAGAAAATAGTGATCGATGCACCCCTACTTACTAGGTCTCACTGATCCCAGATAGCAGGGAGAAATAAATTAGGGAAACACCAGACAAAAGCTCAGTTCTCTTAACAATTGGGTGAAGTTACTTCTACATTATTTTTCAGTGAATCAGAAAAATTTAAAGTCGAAATGAACAAACTCAAAATGTTGTTCTCACTGGAAAAGATAGAGGGTGAAAACTTTAAAATTTCATAAAAACCGAATGCTGTTCAAGATATAAAGGGGACAAAAACTACTTAATTTGCCTCCAAAGTTAGTGGAATCATGGATAAACTTAAACAGGTTAAAGTATGAATAAATAGTTAACACAGTAAGTAATAGGAAATTAAACTACATAGTGTTTTGGGATTTTGTGTTAGGGTAACTCTGCTTTACAAGCCTATAGGACGCCATCTAGTGAAGACACAAAATATTGCAGGAACACTCAAGAAACTAAAACTTTCAAAATATGTTGACTTTATTTTCAGTTTCATGCATCAGAAACACAAAAGCATGTGAGGGAGTTTGTAATAAAGAGATTCCACAATTTTCTTTGGAGAACATGTTGACATCTGATTGACTTCATGAAAATTTGCACATTTGTAATCTGTGAGATCTTAAGAGAACAAATATTAGAAACTCTAATCTTAAAAATAATTATTTCTTAAGTTCACATGATGTGGTTTGAGTTTGTTATGTTTTCTGATGTGTTCAAAAATTCAATTTTGTTTTAGTTCAACTCTTTTAACCATCAGTCGTGTCATAGTGATGCAGTCTGATAGAAGTAATCATAAAAACAAATATCAATGCTTATGATTCACATCAGATGTATTCAAAAAGTGCAAAAAAACACTATTGCTAATGACACCACAGTCCACAAAGGTAGGACAGCTTCATCAAAAGGAAGGTATTTGCTCTCACACAAGAAAGAAGTAAAACAAAACATGTTATGAAGAAAGTCAGAAGAAAAATTCATATTTCACATAAACATTTACACATTTCACAGCCTGCTATGGACCCTAAACTTGCTATGAAATCAAAAATATTATCCCTTTTACAAAGTTATTTAGAAACTTACTTGCACTATGTTACAGTCTTCACAGTTGAAACCATTTCTTTCAAACTACCCTGTTAAATGATACATAAAGAAGACTTAAAATTACCTTAACTCGAGTAGATAAAGGAATTCTAGGTCAAAAAAAAGAGGACAAAAGATAAAACACAATCTTATGTTGAACCACCCAGTACTATTCAACATAATAAAAAGGGGGCCACTGCTGTAAGGTGGAATGAAATGAATCTGCTCAGTGGTTTTCTCCGTCTAAAAGCTCTCCCTGCCTCTTGGGTTTGTTAGGTTTCAGGTAAAGTGGTGCTGAACTGTGGGAGGTGATAGCGCTGCAGTGTTCCTGATGTCTTCATTCAGGATTCAGAATATGTAAGGGTTAAAGTGCATCATATCAGAAACTACTGCTTCCAGCTGTTTACTTTATTATTGAGGAGTGACAGTGGAGACATGATGGGAATGTCAACCAACAACTTGAATACTAAATCATGTCTGTTTATGTTGTTGGCACCAGGTTGGAAAATGATAAGAAACCTCGAGGCAAATCCTACAAAACTCTGGCTCTGGCAGGTAAGATCTCTCTTCTTTACCCAGCTCTGTTTGACAAGTTACCCTCTGATACCTCTCCTGACATCAAAACTGACGTGTGAAAGGAAGAAAGTGGTTGGGAACAAAGAATGCATGAGCCATGTGACTAAATTAAGAAAGATTATGACCCCGTTCATGATTCCATGGTCATTAAGTAGAGATTTCCCACATGGAGGTCAGCCCGGTCATCTCAGTGAGTCCCTCAGTCACAGCAGAGTGTGACGCTCGTCTGTGCTCTCCTCTTCGCCTTACTGGAACACCTGCACATGCCCGTGCAAGGTGGTGGTGTTTCCCCCACAGTCCACATACTGGTACATCTCCTGGGAGACCTGCTCTGCATGGCCAAAGTATGATGTTGTCACTGTGACCCTGGAGAAAAAAACCACACAGATTAGCATTATGAGCCGGTAATACCAAAACAATCCGATCCTGAATATAATATGACCTCCTTTTTCCAAGACAGATTTTCTGAAAAAAGGCTTTTTGATGACAAAATCTTTTTTTATCACAAAGAACATTTTCACTGAAAACTGATGATTGGGCTCACCTCAATAAAGCTGCACTCACTAGATTTAAAAACAAAAACAAATGTACATACACAGGCCACACTTGTCTATAAGCCACAGGCATCCATGTTGTAACGTGAAATACTTCAGGTACCTGCAGGTTTTGGCAAGTCAAATTTAAGACTTTTTTAATGCCACTTTGAATGAAATTTAAGACCAAAAACGCAAAAATATGGTCGATGGTTTAGGGGTCCTTCTGAATTACAACCAAATCACAGCATGTGTCACTTAATGGGACTCATACAATTCACAAGTTTATTGAACATAAAATTACTCATTGGTTAATATCTATATTTAATAGTGCAAACAGTTACCCATCGTCATAGACTGCTTTGCTAGGATGCAGATAAATTATGTCAGTGGCCTGTAAGATGGTTTTCACTCTAAATCTCCTTCGCAAAAAGTCGCACAAAAAACAAATAAAATCAATAAAACATTAACAAATCCTGCCCTGACAAATTTAAGACCTTTGAGTAATTTATTCAAGACCAGAATATAACATTTTAATGAATTTAAGACTTTTCAAGACTTTTTAAGGATGCGTAGGAACCCTGTACTTACACAGAAAGATTTTTTTAAACGTTTAACTAAATAAATGCTTTTTTCCTGAACAGTGCCTGTAACACTGGTTACACAGCATCTTATCAGAAAAGTCATTCATTGCTATCTTCATCTTCCTTCTGCACTTTGGCCCTTTGTTTACATGGAAACAGCATTTTAGCTGACCTAAAACGGAAACTTCGGGAAAACGACCTCCAGAGTGGAATTTTTCTGAAATGCTGTTTCACCGCTGCCGTGTTAATGGCAAGCCAGATTTTTCAGTGGAGACGTTGATGTCACGCTCCACTTTGAGCATACCAGGACATCAAGAACAACAGTAATAACAGTGCGATAACGTTTCGTGTTTATACTGCTAAATCCACTGCACAATTTTTGAATCATTGAGGAAGTATTCAATGTATGCGCCAGATGATTCTCACATTTCTTCTTCAACCTCTAAACTGTTGTCGTGTTAACAGTTCCTACAGTCATATCCCCAACCACAGGCCTGGTATGCATACAACAGCATTTTCAGTCCCTCAGCGTTTCCATGTGCGTTTCCAGGTGAAATGTTATGAAACGTTGTGTAACCAGGGCCTTAATGAATTGGCAGCATTTAGCTCATTCGCCCATAAAACTCTATAAATGAGCTGCATCATTTAAGCCGAGTTCAAAGCAAGGGAAAAAGTAGCGGCTCATAGTCCAGAAATTATGGTCATAAAACATTGATAAATACAATATAAAACACGGCAGGCTGTTGTTAATAGCATGGTGCCATGTAATAGTACAACTCATATCAAAATGAAGAAAAACTTATGACAAAATAATATGACATCTACTGCACCCAATGTTACACTGGATGAGGAAAATGAATCAGTGGGTTACCGCTCTCATAAATCTGGTCTATACCTTGTTTCTTAATAACCTTATGTCATCTATCTTGTTTGATCACAGAATAACATCTCTGTCCCTATAGTCACCTGATATCAATTCTCTTGTCTCTCGGCAGAGTTCCGCCCTGATGCATACAAATTAGCATTTCTGAATGATGTCCCCAATGAACCCTGATTCCAAAACACAAGGTGAGTGCGAGCACACACAAACACAATTGGAGAGTCAAGAAAAATAATAGGAAACTACTACAAGTGGCGCAAGGGGAAAAAAAACTTCAACTTAAGGCTCCCAACCCCCTACCCCATCCTCTCTGTCATTTTGTACGTTACCTGTTACTGTAGAGAAGTTTTGTGGAGTGACAGGTGAGTCACCTAGTCCCCAAAAATAAGACGGCCCCATTTTTTCAAAGTGGGTTTCCCAGAAATAAACATCGTCTTATACTCAGAACAATGTGACATTTGAAATCTCAACACTAACATTGACTTGCAGACAGAAATAGACATTTTTCAGGGATACATCACTGAGTAGGGATGTGTATGTTTAGTGCACCTGCTTCATAGAAATGTTTTCTTCGCATAAACTGTTTGCATTGATGTGTCAGTGAGCAATGCACCCAAAAAGAACCCATGAGCCCCCCTGTTTGTCTGAGCACCACTTTGAAACAGAGGGCTGTGTTGTTTGCTGCAGCCATGCCCTGAGTGTGGGTGGAACTATTTGAGTGTGAAGGAGGACAGTGTTTGAGAAAAAACAAAATAACTGCACAACAAAATAATGGATCACACAGAGAACAGAAGATGTGTTAAATGTTGTAGTTGAAGCTATACTTACTGCATCATGACCACTATGTTGTGAACTTTAATGCTCGACAAGGTGCAGTAATCACTGAAAGACGAGGAATAATGAGTATTAAAGAATGATTAACGTGTAAAAGCAATCACTTTTACGATTTCAAGCGTAATACTTACAACATATAACTCATCTCATCAGCTATGGTGGTGGGAACTGTGTAGTCAATCTGCAGTAAACAAGAAGAAAATAAATATTACACAACTATATAACATATTTAGGCATGAAAATGAAGGAACTCTGTGCTTGATCTGAGGCCAGTGGTTCTGTTCGCTTTGTAGTGTCACAAGACTGAAGGGCAATGAGGCTTAAATGGTGTTTAAATATTTGTTTGAAGTCAGAAACAAAAGTGATTATATTTCAGTTATCACGTGAGACGCCTGGAGGTCCAGTTGAAAGAGGGTCCCTGGTTCTTTTGTTACTGTAGCTAACAATGAACTGTTGTGTAGGCTGTGCAAGTTGAAGTAATAACAGTTGACCAAAACTTTAATGTTTCAAACTAATTTTTTCTCACTTTTGATACTAAATAGATGTGTTTTCAACCAACCTTCTTTTTTGATTTGACTGTGTATTTTCTTTTGAGCATGATCTGTAGAAGATATTTACAGTACCTGCCGCTCATCCAGCGGGATGATCACTGAGCTGTTGTTGAACTTGGTCTTTCCTATCACTGTCTTGGAGAACTGCACTTGGGCTGTGATGTTGGTCACAGACACGGCGTAGTAGTTGTTGTTGGTGATGTTCAGTGTGCTCTGCATGGAAGAAGACAGATCTGTAAGAATCTGGCATTTTAGTGGATAAGTACTTAAAGGATCTATTACTTTTGCAGTAGCTGACAGTTTGGCCACTTGGGAGCAGAAGAAGGATTTCATCATATTTAGGGAAAAAAATGCATCTTGCCTCCTTGATTTATGGAGAAATTGTGCATCTTAAAACTAGCATTATTTTCAGAGTCAGTATTAGTACATTAAACTTGTTAAATGAAGGCTAGCAGCCAACTTTGGATAATCTGGTGCCAATTTAGTGAGGACAAAAGCAAATAGACTCAGGCTTTGTAAACACATATGCAGATGTTTTAAGGTTTTTTCTCCCCTCTCATTTGAGAAAGGAAAGTTGTCCATGCGCCACAAATGTGTTTGAATATGTCTCTTTCCCCACAACAATGCAGGAAGCATTGACATTTCCAGTAAGGAGAGGTAATGTGTAAACAGCCTGTCATGTAAAACACAAGCAACAACTTCTGGCCCCAAAATATAAAGCCTCTGTGAAGTGAAAAAAAACAACTTAAAGTTCTTGAGAGTCTGAGAGTCTTTTAAAGCCTGGTTGTGATGTTCAGGAATCAACCAAATCTCTTTTCAGGATGAGCAATGGAGGTGAATATGTGGGTTGCACCTATAAAAAACTTATTTCCCTGTTGCAATAGACTGTTGTTTTGAGCTTTTGGTACCCCCCAGGTTCTGATATTCAGGAGCCTGATTTGCACAAATCAATTGCAGAATAAGTTGTTTGGAATTGGCAGAGAAGATTTAGCATTGTTATAACAATATTCCTGATAACTTTAAAGTTTGCAAATGTAAATAGCTACTCTTTGTTAGTATCATGTGGCCGTTTCTGTCATATGTTTGTTAAGAAGCTGAAAGCTGATGTGGAGAAACAATTACGTAAAATGGTCACGCTAACATATCAAGCAGAGATGAAGTGGCGTTACTGTCTAAGACTTGATGGGCGACACTATCACAATCTGCTGAAGTGTTGAAGGAGTTGATATACAGCTGTTAAAGAGTGTTTTCATGGTGTGAAAATTTCTGTCTTCTGCTGCTAGATAGAACTGAGCCTTCGTCAGACAGCACAGTCAAGTGACAGAGCCGTGTTTTCATCTCTTTGAGTGATCCCTCTTACATGCGAGGGGTCATGTGATTCAGCGTGAAAGTATCGATTTGAGGCTCAGTCAGACAAATAAACAGTGTCTGTTCAAATGAGTCTTACGGTGATGTTGAGAAAGACGATACGTTTATCCAGGTCGTAGGAGACGTAGGCAGACTTCACCCCCACATAGGACACATCGATGGAGCGAGGGAACAGAAAGAAAACAGCCAGGCCAGACAGCAGCAGGCACAGAGCCACTGATATCGTGACATACAGCTTTCTGCCAGAGACAAAACAGAGAAGTGAAACCCTGAAAGCATCTTTTAGGTTTATGCTGTCATTATTCGTGAGTAAGCAAACTCAGTGACACTTACGTCCTGCTCGGCCGGAGCCTTTGGTCGCTGTATGGAATCAGAGCCACCAGCTGATTCTCTTGACCTGTTTATGAAAGGAAATCAGTCTTGTGTTACTGTCATATTTAAGTTTTTTTAAAGATTGACCACTCTGTACAACATCCAAGAATAATTTCCTCCACATCTTTAAAGTGACCTCAACAAATGGTCAAATGAGTCTTGGCACTGATGATCAAGTTCCTTTTCTATAATTAGATTTGAGCAGCAATTTTAACCACATTCCTGGTCTGAGATGCGAGTTAGGAAGCTGCTGTTTGATGTAGGAGGAAGTTGCTGGAGTCCCTTAACTAAAGAAACAGCATCAACGTACAGAAGCCAACAAATTTACTGTTCCAAGATAACTGTAAATAAATTTCATCTGTTGTCTTTCAGTCTAATAACTTTGTCTTCAAATTTCTCTTTGACATCAGCTTTTACTCATTTTTTCTTGAACTTTATTATCTTTTGTGAGAAATGTGATCTGCAGATTTTGTGATGATTAATTTATCACGATTCTTATGTCTGTACAGGTATAAAAGTTAGCATTATTATGTTAGGACTTTGAGGGATACAGTTCATTGATCAGCAGTCTGACTCTGGGATAAAAAGTGATGTTTCTGTAAAGATTCAGCCTAATATGTTCAGTCATCTTCACAGCAACGTTGTTTTTTCTTTTTTATTAAGTCTACAGTGCTGAAAAGTGTTTTCACACGTCGTGTCTTGCGTGCATTAGACTCCCCTTTTACTACATGCTTATCATATTTGAAGGTGTGTTAGCTTGTTAAACTCCGTTCACAACTAGCCTGAAATGCAAGTTGTCTTTCAAACAACACAGAGGGAGCACACACACACAAACACACTCACAACTGTTGCAGAGCATTGCACTCTTGTCTCTGTAATGCTTGTTATTAAGATCACGTAAAGGAACCACTGCTCCACATCTCTTAAATTTGATGCTGTGATAACCTAAATCAGTGTATCTCGTACCTCTGGGGATTCTGCCAGTGCCCTGGCATGTGGGACATGTGACGCTGTCTCGTCCAGTGAACTCTACGTAAGGGAACTGAGAAACATCTCCGTTCTTTCCATCCTCTTCTGTCTGACCGTCGCCTGCAGCTGTAAGTGCGTCCTGACTCTCGTCTTTGTGCTTGGTCAAGTGTGACTGGGACTTGCCCATGGCTGCAGCTGTCTGTACACAACACCAAAAGATAGCATGAGGAGAGAGAGGAAGTGCCATCTACAGTCGGTGCAGTAGGATGTGCTGACTAACCACATGCCGCACACGCATCTGAATGTGAAATTGGCTCTGGACATATTCCAGAGAACATTTCCCAAGAGGACAAGCTGCAACTGGTGCACTGTCCATGGACAAAAAAATCCTTGTATAACTTCAGAACCAAATTTTGTTGTGACAAGAGACATTTCTATATTCATTAAGGTAAAGAAAACAAAATTTTTTGTTAAGTAATTTCCATCAGCAGGGTTGCTTACTGACATTCCCAGCACCAAATGTTCTTTCTTAAGCTCTTCTGAGACATTGAAAAGTCATGCTTATTGACTGAAACTTCGCAGGACTTCGGTCCCAGCGTGCTTTTCAAAATGTACAAACAAACAAGGATTATTGAAAAACTTGCACACTAGTGGGAGAAAAAGTAAGTTAAAGTTGCATCCCCAGTCTTACACAAATACAAACATATTTGCAGCAAGAGTTCTTCACAGTTAAAGGAAAATGGTGAATATGATGCTGAACATTGCAGAATAGCATGTTATATATTAGTGGATAAAAAATATGGATGCATCACTTTTAAGTTGCATCCATGAAGGTGGGGCTCAGTTCCGCTATTGGTATGTTGCTTGCAAATTTTTTCAAAAGCCATATGAAAGTAGAATAGAAAGAAAAGAAAATCATAAAGCCGAATGGAATAGAGTAGAAAAGAAATACGTTATTAATCCCAAGCTAGGAAATAGTGTTGTTAGATCAGCAATTGTCAGAATCAGTGGAACAATACAAAACAAATAGGCACTCAACATACAAAAATAGAATTGGAAGATTTATATTTACACAAAGATTTGAATGAACATATCTGCAATTTTAAAAAAGGAAAACTTAAATAAAAAATCAACTTAGATGTCAGCTGAATGTAACAATCTAAAAATATTTTCCTGAGTTACGAGATGGGTTTGGGTTTGATAACACACTTGGTTGCAATGGTGTGGTACACAATGGTGGCTGAAATCATCAGAGCACTTGGTATGTGGTTTAAGTTGTTTGTTGAAGTGGCCATTAAAATACCAATTAAAGAAGTGGAAAATCATTATTGCACTCAATATACCATAGAAAAGAGCCATTGTTCAGGGATTTAGAAAAAGTATGTATTTACAGATCTGTCAGGTGTTTTAATAACGTTGGCCACCACTGTATATAAATTGGGACAAAGCCAAATGACCCAATTAGGTAAAGCTAACTAACAATAACATTTCCTTCATGTGTGAGTAAATGTACACTCAGTTCTTTCTCACCACCCGTTTGTAGTGATAGGCCCATGCTCCAACAGCTTATTTGAGTCAGAATAATCAGGTCATCCTAAATTCCTTTGGAAAATAGATGTGTGCCCAGATAATTAAATGGACCTAAAACGCCAAACGCAATGAGGACATGTTTTTTTTTTCCAGCCCGCAGGCTGCTCCTCTGTCACCATACAGGATCCTTTTGTAACAACATACATGTTAAGCAAAGCCAGGCCGCCATGCTACTCTACTGAGCCCCAGCCAAGAACACAACGTACCGGCCTCACAAAAACTGTTAAATCGCTCTCACCCATCGAGCTGACATGGACGTTTTAAGTCCCTGTTTTTATGTCTACAAATCCTAATACATGTGAATTAATGACAGCTCATTTTTCGAGTGTTTTAATGAAAACCAAGTATCAACGGTTAGGACCTTCAGCACCGCACGCGACATGTATGTTAAAACGTCCAACCGTCAAACGCTCCTCAACCGTTAAAATGCTCACCGTGTTTGCGTTAATTCATGTCTTACCTATTTAATGTTTTTATTCAGACTTCTCTGCCATCCGTTGTGTCGCTGTTTGTTGTTGCGTTCACACAGCTCTGTGAAGAATGAAGCTCTCGGTAACACCCCCTTGCCTCCTCATTGGGCAGAGCTGTGATGATGATGGATCTGTCAGTTTGAGCCGCGCACAGCAACAACACCACGCGCGGGCCGTTTATCACTGTGACAACAGAAGCACAGACGTTAGACAAACAGGATTATAAAACAACAATTCAGTCTGTGAATCATAGGGAAAAAATCATGTGAAAAACTGTAGGTTTCATGAAAGCAAATAAAAATGAATAAAAAATGCTAATAATTGGTGTCTAAGTATTATCTTCATACAGACGCCCATTTCTGCCAGTCAAAAAAAAAAACAAAAACAAAAAAAAAAAAAACCCCAAAACATTTTTTTTAACCCTCACCCCTTTTTTGTGCTCTTATTAAGTTAAAAATGTTGAGAAAAAGTCAAAATTATGAGATAAAAGTTAAATTTCGTGGGTAAATATCAACAAAATAGTTACCATTTAAAACTTAAAAATTACACATTTCAAAAAATGTTTTTTTTTTTTTTTTTCCGAACACAAAGAATAAGTCCCTTCACAACATTTGAGAGAGTTCATCCAAGTTATACTGAGACTGAATAAAACTTGAATATAACAGATGGTGATAGTTTTTGGAAGAAAAAAAATTACGTGTGAAATTAGGGATTATATAAATACCACAAACAGTTTTATGTAAGCTTGTTCTTAACATATCATATCCCTCAACTTGAATATTTATGTTAATATAAATAAAAAGATTGCTACCCATAATATATACATTAGAAAAAAGGTTAGATAAGCCTACCATTACTGGATAATCATATAATATATATGCCGTACCCATATACAGTTTGGTTGTAAATTGTGAATTTTTTATTATTTTTTTAATGGAAATACTTTTGGGCAGATTTAACATAGAGCAATTACATTTTATGACACAGGATAAAAGTCAAGATATTTGCCTTTTAAGCAAAAAGCAAAATAGAATTACCCAAGTACCTTAAAACTAAGTCATTTGGCAAAGAAATGGTGCTGAAACATTTAAAGAAAAACAGTTTGATAATGGAGAAAAAACTTAATAGTTTAGATGGCAGAGATGCATTTAAGAGAAATCAAAAGGTGTTCATATACACACTATTGTTGAGTGTAGATACATCACATTTAATAATTTGAGATCGACTGAACCACAAAATGTCATGATGATACTGTAAACAATAGCAGATATGCACCGACTTCATAATATAAACAAGAGAGAACGCAATTTGACCTGCTTTTGAGTGCTGTTTGTTCTTGTGGCCTAAATATCACAGCTACAACCTCCTGTGCCCTGATCACATATCATGGTAGTTAATAATCGTTCTCTCATATCAATGAGAAGGCTGATTATTAACTCTCTAGGGTCGAGATACCCTGAGAGTTTTACACTTTGTCCCACTGATGGGAACCAGTCAGAATCATGCTTAGTAGATGACTGCACTTCCTGGAAAATTGTTGTTGAGTCGATGAGGTTTCCAGTGAGACCAATTTTTTCCACAACAACCACCTGGTCACATGAAATTACTGTATTTCACCACACCACATTCAGCTAAGAAAGCTCTGTACATTCGGCAGAAACTCACACTGCAGACAACGAGTATCAAGAGACAAGTGAGGGATAGGTGAGGTTTGATTTCACGTCTGTAATAATAGTGCAAGTAAATAGTAAACAAATAGAGCATTCACATGTTGCTTTCACATTAATTAAAATGCATGGACGCTGACTCTCAGGTAGACAGACTTACATGACAACTTTTTCATCGTATCTCTGCATATCATGGCCGTTGATGTTTTTTCAGGATAGATAAATTCTTAAATTACCTAAAAACCAAACTTTTTTTGAAGGCTCTAAAACTGCTTCACAAATATGCTTAAGATTGGGGTAACAACTCATGTTTTTGATTGCTGAATTCCTACTGATTAGTGAATGAAGAGGCTATATACAGTATGTAATTTGAACTATGTCATTTAATATGAGTGAATGTAGTCAGATACAGAGCGTTGTTCTTCTCCCTTATGGTCAGATGATGGCAGTGTGCTGCCACGTGTGAATGAATGATTCATCTGCACCAAGAAGATGACTCCTCCTGTCAACAACAACACAGTCATTAATGCCTGTGAGCAAACACCAAATTATTGTCATAATAGATTTATCTTAATCCATTAAATCTCTATGATTTCAGGAGAACCACTTTGAATAATGTATAGCCTGCCATGCTCTAAGGACTGGGCTTGTTGAAATGGCTATTACAAATAACAACCTAGCACTGTGCTGCACATTTACCAGGGTCAAGTTGACATTTCAAAACGTCAATTAGTCTCAAATGGCAGATGGATTAAGTGATTTAGGCCAAAACAGGTTTTTATTTCCTCCACTTTCATGTAGTAGTTTAACTCAGTGACACCCATGAGTCATTGTACAGTGATGTATGCAAGAGGCATCTGGTATTAACGCTGGAAATGTACTAAAAATAGAAAACCAGTGCTGTTTGACACAGGTTGGCTTGGATAATGACCTACTTGGCGTCGTCAACAGGTTAGTCATACAGCCAGCGCTAAATGACAGAAATCAGCATCAGCTGTAGCTCTGAATATCCCCTTAAACACGGATTTGTGTCTAGAGGAAACATGTTTTCAATTCAGTGTTTTTAAAGGTATTATGAACAAACTGTCCTGAGAGATAAACAGTAATTTGAGAAACTTGTTGTTGAACTTGTAGCACAGAAGAAAAAATATTTGTCCTGGGAAAAGATGTATAATAGAGATTCCCCGCTACGCACACAAGCGCTTGGGATCAGAATACTTCCTCATTAACTGGGTTGAAATCACCACCTGCTATGTATCAGTAGGTGGTTGTGGGTTTGTCAACTCACAAGGCTCTTTGGCAGGAAACCAGCTATTATTCAGAGCTCTAGTTACATCTAAAGGAGGCCATCACTGCAGATTGTTTCCCTGATCTTGAGCATTGTGGGAAGTTCCCTGGCTGTGTGATCCTTCATCCCAGCAGGTTACAGATTGTGAATTTTTGAATCGCTTTCCCTGACGTGTTAGCCAAGATTGTACTCCTGCTTTCTCTGATGTTAAAAGTGTCAGTGCAGCCTGTGCTTTTTCATCATTTAATTTTCTGCTTTCGAAGCATGGGGACTATTGCTTTGGATTTGTGCCAACGAGTGTTGTGATTTTTTCTTGCCATGAGTTTGCATCACATTGTCGTTTAGACCCATTGAAAGTATTTCTGGTACTACATTGCATGTGCAAGCTGCAACTACTTTGGATGACTGTTGTGTTTCCAGGAAGTCATGTTTACCACATTCGACAATTTCTTCTTATTGTCTTGCCTAATGAATGATATCCTGTCAAAGCATTCCCCATTTACCTCATCAACAAGATGAGGTAAATGTTTTGTAACAAACAGTCACTGACCTGTTTGTTTAAACACCCATCCAACTCAGGAAGCAGTCATTTGATTTAACACGAATAAACACCAGACCACAGAGTCTGTAGGTAAACAAAGTAATAAAAATTATATAAAATTGAATAATAAAATAAATGTAATCTAGAAAATAATACTCTCAGGACTATGGAACCACAAGAAATATGTTAAGAATCAATATTCATGTAGGAAATGTGCTAAGACTGATAACGTAAAGGTGAAAAGTCTTTTGAAAGGAGTGAGACATGTTGTGCATCAGAGGCGACAGGTCTGTGATCATTCTCCTGTCAGCCTCCATCTCCAGAGGGTTCATAGGCTCAGGGGGCAACTTAGGACGGAGCGAGCCTTCGAGCGAGCGTCTTCCCCAGTCTGATCAACCTCTCTCTCCTTTGTCCTGTCCACCCACAGCAGGCAAATTCCTTCCAATGTGGCGTTTGGGTCCAGTGTTAGCTCTGTCTCTTGTATTACTATTACCCTGGTGCCTGGTTAGCACTGCTAGCTCATCCATCTTATTGGAGATAGATCTTATAATACTTGTATCAATGAGTTAAAAGAAAGAACAATGGATGGAAGGGCATTGATTTGATGTTGATATCCCTTCCTCTTAGCACATTGCAGTTCTAGCATGTTACCCTCGCCTCCTTCTCTTCAGCTAGTGGGGAATATTGGGCTTAGCACATCTGGCAGCTAACTGCTGATCTCATGTGTAGAAAATGCAACCATGGTTACACGTAGGATCACAGGGACAAAAATAGTAATAAAAACACCACTACAAACATTACCAGTTGGTGTCCATGGCAACAAATGAGCCATAAAAAGTAATCAGTGGCTCCAAATACAAAGACGACGAAAACGAGAAGCAAGAAGAGGGGGAAAGGGAGAGGGAAGACAGAGTTACCAAGTAGCCGCTCCATTGGCACCTAGCAACACAAAAACAGGGTCAGTTTCATGTGATAGTTTTAGGAAATCTTAAACACTTGTCTTTTACGCCCTCGCTGAAATTTTTCCAGCACTGTATTTCACTCAGGGCTGTTTCTGCATGGTAAAATCCAAGACGAAGCTTACCCACTCTAATTTATGTGTGTGGATGACGTAAACAGACAGCAAATTTACAGTCGAAAAAGATTTTAATCTGAATCACAAAAAGTGATCATGAATGCTCAGCGACAGTTAAATGTGTGTCTGGCTCGCTGTATCTTGATTTCTGTACCAAGTTAATTGGCTGATAGAAGAATTCATTCCAAAATTGAGAAATGAACTTTCTTTTACTTACATACCTGCTGGCATGTTTGCTCATCAGAATTAAATGCAGTTTTATTTTTGTAACTTGGAGTAGACAAATCATGAAATCATTTGCATTTGTTCTGGTGTTGCACACTAATTTAAAATTACTCCATCTGAGCTGTGGATGTGCCTACTCTTTTGCTTTGTAGTTAAAATGTCAGCCAGCAGGGAGTGAAAAGTGTCCTGAGTTTCTTCCTTCATCTTCCTGACTTATTAGCACACCTTCTGGATTCTCAGAGTGCCAAAAACGCCAGCAGACGCTCAAAATAGAAAGTGTTAAAGAATGCAAATTGATACACGGTGTATGACTGCCAACTAAACAGACTGTTTACTGAGGTATCAAGGTCTAACATCTAACCTCTGAGGGAAATGCCTTGTTATGCTGCTTGTTATAAATGCAGTGCTTTGAAATCGTTCAGTGGGTCGAGAGTCCTTTTCTAATCTCAGAATCCCCTCCTGTCGCTGCCTATCACAGCCCCAGTGCAGTCGTGTAGTACACAGAAAAGACTAATTCGTTCTGAATCACTGTGAGGCATATGAAAACACCTCAGCAGCAGCACTCGGAGGAGGCAGGTTAAAAGCAGCAGCAGTGCCGGTCTGCTGTGCTGTGTGAGGAAGCTGCCTGTGTGTCCCCGATAAGGGGGAGTGAGTGGTGAGGACACGTCTGCCTACTTCAGGTGTCAGCACTTCAAACCAGAGGCGGTTTCACAGGGAATGTGTAAAAACTCCATATTGCAGGGGTGAAGTGGAGGATATTTCCTACTTTCATAGTATTTGATGTCTGGTGTCAACTTGTTCTTGACCTAAAAAGAAAAAACCTGAATCCTTGGAGTGGTGATGCATTGAATTTCTGCCAGTGTTTTCCCCCAGTAGTGAAAGCATGCGCTTCCCATTTCATTGACAGCCTTCTTGTGGTTCATTACGGTAATTTACTGCCATGCAGTGCAAGCCACTTGAGTTATAAGGCTTGATCAAACATAAGATAGCACATAAACCAAGGCTGTTGGATTAAATGAGGCATTACTGAGCTCCTAAACCTGAGGTGTAAACCTGTTGTCCCCGGTCATAAGCTAAGTGCTTACAGTGAGAGCAAACAGTGAGCTCTTAAATGCTTAAATTATTTGCGTTTTTTCTGGAATCAAGACTTTGTTGCCCAAAAGCACCCACTGTTGTAAAGATGTGACTTCCACTGAGACATGCGTTTATTTGGAAGCAAATAAAAGGAGAGCAGATCTTTCTGTCATGACCTCAGATCAGATACGTGAATAATCAAGTCAGTAGCTCTGTTTCCTTTACACCTAAACTTGTGCAAAACCTTAATATAACAATTAAAAAAAATAGTAACGGAAACTTCAAAAATAATAAAAAAGAACCTCTCAAATTTTGTTCTTAAGTTTTACTGTATGTAATTGTATATTACAAAGTTTTTACTCTCATGAGATGGTTTTTCAGAAGTTTCCACACTGAAGTTTATCGCAAAAGTGCAATGCAATCACCTTTTTCATGAAAACCCGACAGTGGACATGAATAACAGACACCTCGGCGAACTCTTCGGTCACAATCCTCTCCCAGAAGTCCCTAGCATGGGGCTGCTGCCACACATGCGGACTCTGGCGTTCATATTGAAACACCTTCTGCCTTCGTCTGCTGACAACATCAGCATCAACAGTAAAGCCCATCAAAATCATAGTTTCAGCTCTTAAAATCTTACAGCCAGTTCCCTCTTCTGCATTTTGCAAATTGAATGATGTAGGAGGAGACCAGCAAGGCACAATTGTACTTTATCGAAGCTTTGGAAATATCACTTTACTTTTGCATAGGAGTATTATGGAAACAGCTGGTGTGTCAATTCAAATTGGATCCACTCTGTTGTGTTCTGTCTGCATCCCTGCACAGCAGCTATGATGCATCAAATCAGCATCAAACGGGACAGGAAGTAGTGCCCGGAAACCATTGAAAAAGAGCCACTGACTTTCAAAATAAAACTAGATTGTATTTAGTGTGACTACAGAAATGAACGGACATATTGAGCGGAGACATGCCAGGAGCCAGCAGGTTTAAAGGTTTTACTGCCCAGCATGAATGAAGAGAGACTTATCAGTGGTGTGGAAAGCACAGAGATTTCTCAATCTTGCACCTTCAGCCGTCTGTGAGCCATGCGTTTTGACGGACTGAACATGCAGCCGGACTGAGTTGATAAATGCAGTCAACATGCACTGCAGCAGAGCCAGACTGCAGACAGATGCAGCGTATTTCAGGTGTCACAGGCACAACATAGTTCGCAAAAGTAATGTCAGTGACTCCTGGTAATGTCCTACCAGTGCTCATCTACCATCTACCAACTCCAACCTCACCATGCAGAGAAAACTGAACCTGGCTCTCCATTTTATTGATAGACCCTCAAGTTTGAACAAACAGCATTAACAGTGTTTTAGCCCATGCTCTATCACTCTCCTGTTTAGCTTTCCTCTGCTCTGATATCCTTTTTCATTTTGACAGTTCAGTTCTAGTTTCCAACATTACTCCAAAATAAATCCAAGAAATAATTTTCTTCATTAAAAGGACAGATCTTGCTTCTCACTACTAAGTTTTGCCAGCCAGTGTAGTGTCGTCACAGAGACTTGGGATCAGCATGCTGTAAATGTCTGTGTTTGACCACTAAAACTGAGAAACAGGAAAATATATCAAAGTGAGACTATTTCAATATCACTTATAAAGCCCTCACTGGGGCTTTAGGCACACTATTAACATCCCCTTAAGTGAATTCACTTGATCTCTATCTCTTATTATCAGTGTGACGAACAATGTCTCTGCATTGATTTCCTTATCTCAGGAGCAAATTATGAATTTAGAAGCTGATACACTGCGTTCTGAGGCGACTGGCAACATCATTATTATTCATCCTGGGTGTTTTTCTGGGTTCAAATACCTAACCGGAGTTGAATCATCCCAATAATTATCATAAAGCTGGATTACTCAACACAAAATCCTGCTGTTTCCAAATGGATTCTACACAGGAATGCTACAGCTGAAAGAGGACGACATAAAAAAAGCGCTTTAGTATGGAAAAATAGCACATTGAACAGAATTTAACAGGGATTCATCATGGTCAGACCCAGCAGCATGAGGATTTATTCTGCAGACATTTCTCACAGTAGGAAGAAGAAGCCCGCGTCAAGAGCAAGATAAAAAAATCAACCATGCAAGTGTACATGATGTTTGATTTTGCTAAATCTGTAGAACAAATTGAATCCCCAGTTTACAGAACGAGTGATGTTTTCTGTAAGTGAAGGAAATTACCACAAATGAGATTTTTGGAGTTGGAAGGCATTTCTTTTATTTGATGGGTACATCAAATGTTTGAGCACTGATTGTTTAAATGTGTAGATGTTACAGGCTTATTTTGAAAGCTTGAAAGTACCTTTTTTATGAGGCTACACTTAAGGAGATGTATGCTGCATTTAGTGTTCTCCCTCACTTTGGTTGTTTTTCATATTAGATGCAAGGATTCCTTGTCTATTCACCAACAGAAAGTCATGGTGGTGGAGCTAACAAGAGCTTGAATATTAATTATTTTCTTGTTTCATTTCTTTCCTGGTTTGTTGTATGACAATAAGCATGAAAATACATTGTACGGCAGAAGCTTCAGGCAGCAGGGCGACAATACGCTTCCAGGCACTTAACCAACACCCGTCACCGGCAATGCTGTGACACTTTAGGGACCGGATAGACCCCAGCAGGGAGTCTGTGAAATAATTCCAAGCAGATCTTTCATGCTCGAGTGGTTCAGAGTATCCTTCAGCTGTTGTCGTCTCGTGCCGCTGACCTGTGATTCAACTCTGCTCCTCTCGGCCAGCGGCACTCACATCTGTCCGACTCCTGGCAAACGTCGCACAAATTCAAAGAGAAAGATCCTGCTGGGTTTGGCAGGAGCCGCAGATTTCCTCACTTTAAATGTTGTTTCCACTTTGAAAAGAATTTGGAATCAGAATTGCATCAAATAATCGTTGGTTGCCGGCCAGAGTTGTTGGTTTCTGTCAAACTTTGCCGGCGGTTAATCTGGGTACTGATGGTTATTTCCCATCCTGTTAATGGAGCATGTCATCTTCCAACACCGTGCAACATTTGTGATTACCTCCTGCTGGAATCCAATATGATGATCTATTTTAAAAATGAACACACAACAAAAATAATTATCAGAGGGATTTACAAAGAGGGTTAGATAAGCGATAAAGATGAGGAAGTATTCCAGTATCTTTTCATGTCTGCAAGCTAATGCCCCCGTTAGGGCGTTTGGCTGAATAATAGTGCCAGAATGTTGTGTAAGAATTATAAGTGGATCCAGAGTTATTTTATTTATCGAGTTTGCAGGGAGAAGTCTGTGGAGGGTGCACTCGCCAACATTTGATTTGATTTTTCTGCCTCGACTTCCACAGTACATTTTGAAACTCACTTTCCCATCCTCTGAGACTCTCATGATGTGCAGACTGGTGGTCTAATTGGGTTCCCACGCAGGTCAAGGTCAATTACCTCTGCAATCATCCGCAGTACATCGCATTACTCCTGCTTTGGAGCATCGGAAGCCACACTTAGCACAGGAAGACTGATGAGGAAAGTCTTACCTTACACCCCGAAAAGCTCAACCATTGGTCGAAGAGCAAATCATAATGAGCAGCCAGAGTTTGAGGCATGTCAAGAAACTTCTTGGAGAAATAATACCTGTTGGGTTGGGGCAGCCATAGTTAGTCCAAACACTTGCAGGGTTATAGTGAGAGGTTGATGCTTTAGCAAACTTAATAAAATGCTATTTAAAGTGGTTTTACTGGTTATCAAAATTATAAAAAGCTTCTGTTTGCAAGGGGGAAAATCCAAACAAAAGCAGCTTTAATGAAGCTTTCTCCTTAACTTGAAAGAATAACAAGGTCACAAAAATCCCTGTAGGATGAAGAAAAACTCATCATTACAGAATTATAGCTGGAATCATTATGTAGCCAGAAAAAAGAACAAGATGTACAGATTATACAAAGACCTCTGCATCGATGTCGTGATCTTAAAATACTGTTGTTGACAATCAGTGCACTCAATAAAAGGCTCTTTATTCTGCCAGCGAGGCTATTTTGGTGACAACTCGGATGTGACTGAAAGCACTTAGACTCTAATCTCCCTGATCACCTTTTAATTTAGCAAATTGCAGCTTGATAGGGGAACGAGAGGGCAGGACCAGGACAGGCCGGGCCATGGCACAGATGCAGAGGTGGCTGTGAGGTCAAAGGAGGATCAGTACCTGCAGATATGGTCATGACATGTACGACTGACTCTAACATAACCCAAAGGACGCTATACAACTACTTTACTTTGAAACTAATGACATATTGCAGCTTTGGTCTGAATGATGTTTAAAAAAAGATATTAGCCTGATAAAAAGCTCTTTCTCTATAAAAGTCTGTTTCACAATGTTCTGATTGTCCACGTTTGCCTCGAGGATAAAACTGTGTCCATTACCGACCATTTTGAAGCAAATTTAGGGCTTTTTGAGTCAAATAAAATCCCAGATTTGTACAAATGGGACTCCATGTACAAGTTTCTAAATTAGATATTGGTTCTAAATTGGTTTTTGTGGCTCAAAATAAGATTTTCACTTAAGATTGTCCTCTGTTTACAAGAAATAGAGAATGGAAGACCAGGTTGGAGACTTCGGATGATCAATGAGCTTATTAAACCACCACTGAGGTTTTTCGTATGCTGTGGCTGGATTGTGTTTTATGATGTAGTATCAGGATGATCCTTTGAATAAACTTGGAAATTTATTGGAGTAAACCATATTTTTGCAAGAAAAATAGCCATTTTAGGCTACTTTTAGCCAGCTAGTGAGGAATTTTGCTTCATCAAGGTTTCCAAAATAGCTGAAATCTTGCATTGTTAATCGTAATACTAGGCTCAATAGTTTTAGCACTTCACAGATAGAAGTCACAAAGTGCTTTACAAAGAGTTACATTGCACTGGAAAAGACACAATATAAAAAAAGGCTAAATGTAAATAATCAACTCAATGCATTGAGGGATCATTGAGGATCCTGTGGGAGTGGGAACATTAGAGGAACTGCTATTTAAATGTGTGTATTTAAAGTTTCTATGCACCCTCAGATCCAGTAGGGTGTAGAGATATTGTCAGAGCCTCCAGAGTCTCAGGGCCGAACCCGTCACCATGTGGAGCAGATAGTACATGTAACATGTTTGGCCTGAGTGGGCGAGTTGCCTGGTAGAGGCTTCAAGCAACAGTTAGATGATAAATCCACTGACTGTAGGTGTTTGTTTGGTTATTCAGGATGCAGCTGAATGAAGAATTTAATCTCTCTGTTTCTTTTATTTGAATTATAAAAGATTCATATTAAACAACAGGGGATGAAGACTCTGATTTAATGCAGACACTGCAATTGTTCAGTTAGAAGGTCTGCCCCACCACAAGGCAGCCCTGTGAAGACAACAGTACTCATTAAAAGGACCCAAAAATATCAACCAACAATAAGCAAAATCCTCATTTTCTGCCACTGGTGTGTGGGTAGTAGTCACTTCCCCCACCCCGCCCCATGGTGCTATTATTGAAAAATGCATGCTAAAGTGCCCTCTTTGGAGCCAAAATGTGTGCTAAAGTGCCTTTTTTGGAACTAAAATACACAATAGAGGCTTTCAAGAGAGCCAAAACATAAAAAAATGACTTGGTAACCAAAACACATACCATAGGGCCCTCTTGGGCATTATAAAAACACACTTTACTGCAGCAATAGCTGGTTTAAAACATGATAAACTGTCTTCTTGGGATAAAAGTGAACTCTTGGACCAAAAACCTTGCTCAAGTGCTTGGTAGCCAAAATAAATTCTTAAGTGTCTTTTTTGGAGCCAAAACACACGCTAGAGGCTCTCTAGAGGGACAAAACACATGCCCTTGGATGAAAAAAACCCACTAAACTGCACCAAGGACTGGTTAAAGCAGGACAAACTGCCTTTTAGAGAGCTAAAACCAGCATAAAAGTGAACTATTGGGAGCAACAACACAAGCTTGGGAGCCAAAATGAACATAAAAATGCCCTCTTGGAGGCTAAACTCACCCAAAGTGTCCTATGCGGAGTCAATGCTCATGCTTAAATGCCCTCACGGGTGGCAAAAACATGTATTGTTTCTGCCTTGCTTTTTTTTTTTTTTTTTTTTTGCCCCTGCCCTTCAAAGTCTGTGCACGCCACTTGCATATAACATCACGGTTTTGCACTTTGAATACAGTCTACCTGATGCTTTTTGCCATTAATAGATAAAAACTAAATACAAATACGAATAATGGAATTAGAATATGAATAATAAACAGAAACATACTACCCAAAGAGTAATTTTACACAGCCGTGATATTAGTAGACATAAAGATTATGACAAGCATACAAGTATACAGGAACTGAAAAGTTTGATAATCAAAATTCTCATCAAAAGAACAGTCAGTGTTTTATTTCAAACACAAAATTTTATTAGCAGTTTAAAAAGTGTATACATGTTTGATTTTGCTTGGAATTATGCATCATAAATAAGAATCAACCAAAACAACAGCAGTCACTGACACGAATACTCCTCTGGTAATATTTCTTCATCCAGATTTAAAATTCAAGAACTGTATTGTCAGATGTTGCAGCGCTGAGTTTTTTTTTTCTCGAAAGCAGAGATCAACTTCAGTGTCACACATGTTCAAACCTTTCAACCCTCTGGGTGAGTCCCGGGGACTAAGAGCTGTCTCCACTCTCGTTTCTGCTGGAGTCTGAGCTAAGAAGCGAAGTAACGGCACACTGAGGAGTTAATGAGCTTTATATACAAACACATACTCTCATGCACACACACACACACACTCACACACTCACACACACACACACACACACACACACACACACACTCATACACAGAGGCTGCAGCCAAGACCATGCACAAGAAAAGTATATACTCTCAATATAAAAAAAAAAAAAAAAACACCCACTCACACACATGCACATTCTTGCCTGTCAAATCATATTAACATCAGGTCAGGCTGCTTTTTTAGAGCTTGTTGCTATGGCAGCGGAGGGAGAAAAATGGCTGTCTATGGGCTGTTCCTGCAGGCGTCTCCTACAAAAAGGGCTGCAGCAGTGAGATTGGTGTAACTATCAGAGATTGCACCCTGCTGCTGTGTTTAATGTAACGTACGAGAGTGAGCGTGATATGCATGGGGGGGTTTTAATATATTAAAAATGACTCCATCTATCATCATTAAAAGGGTCGAACCTTTCAGGCCTGCATTCCTTTTTTTCATGAGTTTATTTTGAAAGAACTTCACATGGAGGTTATCCAGCTGATCAGGATGTTAGTTCAGATTTATCATTTTAATTAGAATTTATGTCAGGTTTTGCCATCATGCAGAAACAATATAGTCTATTCCCTCAGTAAACCAACTCATACAACAACATTACAACAAACAAACAACAAGGTAAGAGAGCCTTATATGCTGTGTGACTTTTTTCCAAACTCTGTTCCTCATATTTCCATTCCAAAAATTCCCTTAACTATAATTAAAAAAAAAAAAACTCCTTACACATGTACAGGACAGTTTTGGAAAGATGGAGAGATTTGTCCAGCAGGGAGCGACAAACGCTATACAGACATAAAGTTCCTCACAGAAGCTTTAAGTAGGAACGCGTTTTAGGTGGAGTACATGATCAGTTGGACACTGGTTGGGCAGAAATTTTAATTCATGCATTGACACTTCATATTTTTTATTTTTAAGTAAAGAGGTCTTGTGAGATTAAGACATTGTGTCAGTCTAACATCAACTCCCAGCACGCAACAGCAATGACAAATAATCTTTGATAAAGTCATTACTTCAGCAGAGAAGCCCTTTGTAGAGTCAGTTTGAGGCTTGATTGATTCACCACCCACATCGTTGAATATTTATGCCATCCGACTCAAAAGAATCAATATGACGATCTCAATATCTGTAATTTGAGATGCCCTCCAGGGTGAGACAGGATCCCTCCCCTCTGCTTCAGGATCCTGCTCACTGCACATTATCCCCCACAAGTCATCTATATATTCAGAGAGCTAAATACCCTTCTGAGTTCCTCAAGTCTGAATGCACTGGTCTCATTTTGAGGATTTAAAAACGCCACCACCACAGCTATTTATCTAGGTGTAAGTTTGCCAGTAATCTTGTGGACAAAGTCACAACGCCAAGTTCTTTTATAAACCGTGATGTGCCAAGATTTCTTTGTCATACCCTGGGAGCAGAAGTTGTTTACAACAAAGTGAGCAAGAAGAGTCAGAAATAGAAAATCCTTTTGATGAAGTTGAGTAAAAACAGAGGAATCATGCACATCCTGTAGGCAGGATCTAATTAACAATGTTTCTCTAATCTCAAGGAAGCTGAAAGTTCCTGCTCCTCACCTTTAGCATACTGACATTATAACCCTTTCCACTGTGCTTTGTACATTCACGATAGGTTTTATCCTGACACTGCTGTGAAAGCTTTTCTATCAGCGCTGTGTGCTGGCATGACGTGGAGGCAGAGATTTGGCATGTGGGTCGAGTGTTTCCCCCTCCCTGCGTTTGCAGTGGCTTGGCAGAGTGGCCTCTAAAATAACGGCCCTATCTGACCTGGTTCTGCTTCAGCCTCTGTTAGGTGGCTACCGATGATGACACTGACCCATATATGCTCTGATTATTCATGAATGATCTTGTTCAGGGTATAAATAAGTGAGTGGCAGACTTACTTTTATTTCCTTATCGGCACATATTGTACAGGGGTCGAACTCTCTCATGAGTTTTACTCTCAAAGTTGTTAAAGTTTTAGAGTTTCTCATTGGTGGGCATCCTGTTGCTCTCTGTAAAGAGACGAAGAGGAAGTAAAGGGCCCCATCTCTTTACATCATCATGACTCAAATAAAGCGAGGATGAGTCAAGCTTTTCCAATACGACACCCAACGATGAAAGGTTTCAGAGTTCTGTGTCAGAAACAAATCAGAGGGGTTACAAGAACTGCATCCATATATTATATAATGTGTTTTTTTAAATACTTCATTTACAGCTTTTTTAAAAGACACACGTAAAAAGACACGCAAAACAAGAGAGTAGAGAAAGGTAAAGAAAGAGGCAAAGGGCACACACAGAAATGTTTCAAGCTGACAATAGACTAGTTCTAAACAAGACTGCCTTTCTTTTCAAAAACTGTCCTTGGTAAAAAACAAAGATAACACACTCGAACAAAAATTGAGACAAACAAAGTTGAACCTAATTTAATCTTTCTGACTTGACACACTCAAAGAGAATCAATCTCAGTTTGTTTTATCTATTGTAAATGAATCAAAGTCAAATTAACAAGACTTATTTCTACCTGTTAATGTGATTACAGTCCATCTGCTTGAGTCTGTGATTAGTTGAAGTCTGTTGTCATGAAATAACTGACTGAAATCTTGCTCTAAGAATCAGGGATGTAACAGAGCTATGTAAAAGAAAAATACTCCTGCTGATTCATATCAATATTCCTATTTCTAATCCAGTGTTTTAATTACTGGCACTAATTCCAGCTTTAATGATCATTTAACACACCAAAAAATACACTCATGAGATAATTCAGAGCACTCACAGGCTGCTTGGTTCACAAACTTTTTACCTCATTTACTTCAGCATGTTTCACAATAAACTGTATAATAAACAGTTATTCCACACCATTACCTACAAAAACACCTTGTTGTGGCAGACTGATGCGGTCATTGATTTTTAGGGTCGGAGAAGTAGAATAAGAGTCACTTGAAGTCAAATCTGGATTGTTTGGGGAAGCAGTGAAGCAGTTTGGTATTTTTTTTTGGAGGCAGGTGAATATCCAAATGGATTCTCTATGCTTTATGACTGAAACAGCAGCGAGCGTACTGGCAGCACATGTGGGTTTTCATTTACACCTACACCAAGCTGTCAGCAAGTGACTGGAAATCAAACATACCACTGTACTGACACATCATATTAAACCTTGAATAAATAACCAACAAATGTTGTGTCATTAACTTCAGGAAAACATTTAACTCGTGTGTCCTCGAGAGAGAATTGTACTTTTCTTTTGCTGATTTTTTGATCTGTGTAGGGTCAATGACATTAACAGTAGACAGTTAATGAAACTGGTGAAACTCAGCTCTCATATCCTCTTCAATCAAATCAACACATTTTCTTCAACTGCTGTTTGATGTTTCTTTTTTTTTTTTTTACATTATTTCTTCTTCCACATTTGTTTTGCATGAAGTTTTCCTCATCACACACCATGCGATCAAACAGAAAACAAAGTAGAACCATAAATTGAGGGCAGTAATAAATCATAGTGACAAAATAAAAATGACAGTTGTATCCCCATATGTCAAAAGTCAACTGCACTGTGCCATAATAATGTCCAGTAAAAACAAAACCCCCTCCAGCTGATACTCTCTATCCCACCCAGGTGACAAGTGATATCTCAGCATCGCCTGAAGACACTTTTTCATGTTTGACACCAGCTCTCACTTGGACTCAGGAAGGAATTGAAAAGATTTTTCAGGTCAAAGGTCAAGGCCACTGTGAATTGGGCTGCTGTCGCCTGAGGTCAGCTCTCATTCCTTGGAACATGATCTCCCAACAGGCACTGCAGGGGTTTTACTATAGATGGATTATTTCTATGAGATGGGACGACGGGTTTATCAAAAGTCTGAAAAAATTCAGTATTATAAACATATTGTTTTATTTTGTCCCAGGCTGGGCAGAAACTTTTCGATGTGTAGAGCTCACGTTCTCCTGTTGTATGAGTGGGTTATCTCCCAGTCCAGAAACATGCTCATCAGGTTACAAGTGACTAAGATAAAGCAAGTTATAATTTTGAAGTGAGTTTGGATATTGATGTTTATTGTAAAAGTGCAATGGAAACCCCCTTTTTTTCGTAAAAACACCTAACCAGACATGAATAACAGACCCCTTTGTGAGCTCCTCTGTCACAATTCCCTTTAAAAAATCTCTAGTATGTGGCTCTGGGACTTGTTAATCTTTAAAAGCCCTCTGCCCTCATCTGACAACATTGGCAAAAACAGTAACGCCCATTAAAATTACAGTTCTGACTCTTAAAATGGTCATACTATCCATGGTGACCATCAGTTACAGTTGTCCTTCTGTCTCCTTCAAATCAAATTATACTGGACAAGATTTTACTCAAGTTATGCACAATTGTGCTTTGTGGAAACTTGAGAAATATTGCTTTTATTTTGAGGGAAAGTGTAATGAAAATGCAGCTAATAGCACCACACTACGGCTTGGGTTTTTGACCCTCAATACACAAAGCTATGGTGATCTAGATCAGCATCTCTAATCAAAATTGAGACAAGGAAGGGTTAGAGAAATAGAGGCTGTCACAATATTATTGTTGTGAACCTGAAAGTTAGATTACAGTGGCAGAGAAAGACCGAACAGTCTTCAGCTCCACTTTTACCACTAACTTCTGCTACACCAAACAAGAAAAGACAAAATGGTTGGCAGGAATTGACTGAAAAGACATTGGAGGGGACAAGCTAGAGACAGCTGAGGGACAGAAAAGTTACACCATAGCATAACTTCCATGCCAGGTGGGAAACTACTTCTACTAACACTAAGATGTTTGTTGAAAAAGTTTTCTCACTTGAGAATGAAACATGAGTGATTTCAACACAGTGTTGCTGAAACTAATTGATGCTTAATTGGTGCTTAACTTTGTACAAATGCCTCGAGTCCATTGGCCTGTGTTTTTCAATGCTGTTCGGACATTATTTTGTGTGACAAGTCTCCCTGTGAACAGTGTCACATCTGGACTGGCAACGCTTATTGAAGTTGAGTCCTGCGAAGAACAGTGAGATCTTTAATGCCAGCATGTGAAGGAGTGCAAATTCTGACATGAATTAGTGTCTGTGTAGCTTGAAAGCTCATTTGTGGCCTAATCGACGGTCAATGAATGAGTTTATGGATATTTTTGAACATGGGCGATGTTACTCAGCTGTCCTCCATCTCTTAGTGTCAATGTAACCTTCAGGTCTTGTCTTCTGATAAGTTGTTAGTTTGTTTTTGAGGAAGGCCTCTCTATGAATGCATGTTGAAGTTAGATGAGATGCTCAAGGTGTATTTTCCTCCCCATATACATTATAAATTTCTGGATATAATAATAAAACATAAAAATATAAACACCCCCATACCTCCCACATGTCAGCTGGTCTGTTTATGTGGTAAACAAAAGTATGCTGGGTGTGGCCTTGATTCTACAGCAAAAATCTACACCCACTTTACCAGCAGAGACGTAAAGTATGTGTTGGTATATTTAAGGAATCAATGACCTAATTCGTCCCTATGATTAAATGTAATTACTACACATAGGTGGTCAATCCTGGCTTCCTAATGTTTAAACTCACCACATCCATACAGATGGATCTGTTTGTGTGAAGTGTTTTAATGTAAACACGTTGGATTGGTGAATGTTTTAACATCCAGAGATGCTTTAATACATTTTCTAACATATTCATCAAGGAGTTCATCAATTGATTAAATTGCTGTGTGTAATCATGGAGGGTGGAAGTCAAAGGCTACAATCAATCAGCAGTGAACCAAATAAGGCAGCAGAGTCTCCCTTGGAGAAAAACCTGGTGATGCTAATGGAAAGTGTTCGTGTAAGTCATCACACTAATTGGAGTTGGCTACTGACCGCCTGATGAGGTCGAATGGGGGTGGTCAAGAGGAGAGAAAAACCCTTCTTCTCATGGATTTCTTGAATTTGCTGCACTTCTGCTTTGTTCTTATTTTACATCCCCCTTTGTACAATCCGTCATAAATTCGTTTTATTTGGTTTGTGTATTTTAGCCTTGATTTTCTGTTTTATTTTGCGGGCTTTTAACTTTACTAAACTTACTGTCTCATCATACTCCCTGACTTTTTTGTATTTTCCTGCCTCAGTGATTGTGTTCCCTGTCCTGATGGGTTTAACCTGTCTTGTTTGACTCACCTGTGAGAGACATGGCACATTTCTTTGTCCCATTTTGAGTTGGTTGATTATGTCTAATCTACTCTGGCATAACTCCTTTGTTTCCTGAGCTTCTGTTTGGAGTTTTGGGTTGGACTTTTGTTGAAAGTAAGTCATCAACTTCTTGTTTTTCTTAGGTTTTGGGTTTACGAACTTGCACGTAGGTCCTCTTGTTTAGAAAATCATCACTTGTGACACATGGTGAACATTTTACCTTCTTGTTTGTCTGATCTTTCCTCAAGTGTGACTTAATCAACACTCCAAAACTTGGAAGCCCCACCTCAAACTTCTAAGTGTTATGTTATGTGAGTTAACATGTCTGGATTTATATTTCATATTTCAAACCTGTTTCCTGTAATTTTGACATATTCTGAATACCACAAGTGGCTCCTTTAGTTCCTCTGGGTTTTATTTTGGGTTCCCAGTGTCCATCAACATCTCATTCAGTGAGTAAAGTGATTAAATGCAGGCTTTTTCAAGTGCACTTCATTTTGTCATTTCTTTTCACCATTATAGCTTCACACAGTCAAAACAAGGTTAGAAGCACTCTAAGAGCGACCAAGCCTGGGACTACTGTGTGTTTTAAGGGGGGGTATTTTGCTTTTTTAAAAGACTTTTTTAAGGCTTTATACTGTCCTTCTGGTATCTGATGGTTTTCATGTGATTTAATTAAAATCACTGTTTTTCTCTTGCTGATGTTTTAGAAAACCCTTATTTCAGCCTCTGTCTGGACCATTCTTTTTAGCTGCTGTCTGCTTCACAAACCCCCTTCCCTTTGATTGGCCTCTGGAGGCTTGTGGGGCACAGAGCTACACCCTCTTCCCCAACGTGTCACAAACCAGTAAAGAGAAACTTGTACATTGAGGTAATCGTTTCAGTAAGTCTTGGGAAGATTTGCACACAATTAGCAAGGACATCCAGCAGAACATCAGACATCATGATGGAAATGCTGCCTCTGAATTACTTCTTGCTAATGGACAAACACACAAAGAGTTGGATTTCGAGCCAAAGTCCAACTGAGTAAGAAACTCTGATGATACAAGATCACAAAATCTCTGAAAAACCAGAGCAAATGCCAAGTAAATGTTGTGAAAGTATATGACAAGACTTCATAGGCAACATGATTTCCATGGCAGTGGTGTGCACAAAGGGGCAGCAGGGGGCTCGGTTATCCCCCCTCTTGGCCAAATGGCTGTAAAACACTAGCTAAACGTACACTAAAGTGACTTTTTGTTGGCCAAATCTGTGCTTCGGTGTCCTCCTGGTTGGCGAACTTAACTAATCTGCATCTTTGGTTGGTTAAAGCATGGTAAACTGCTCTCCTGGGAGCCAAAACACATGTTAAAGTTTTGTTTTTCTATGCTGTTACTATTTTCTCATATTTCACAATTGTTTGTTGCACTGATGTTTTTCTCTTTTACCATTTACCATCTAAAGCATCTTTGAGTTCTTGGAAAGCGCTGTATAAATAAGATTCATTATCATTATTATTGTGACTAAAGTTCCCTCTTGGGAGCCACAACATGCGCTGTATGTGTCCTTTTTTTGCCCCTGCCTTGTGAAATGTGTGTGCACATCACTGCTCTGTGGACAGTCTTTTAACAATCTTTAGTGTGCCAGTGAACTTGCAATTAGATTAGATTAGATTAGATCCAACTTTATTGTCATTGCACATGTCACAAGTACAGGGCAATGGAATGCAGATAGCATCTAACCAGAAGTGCATAGCTGTGAATAAATAACTATGTGCAATATAAGCAAACTATCATATATACATTATATGTAGAAGGTGCTGAGCTGAAATTATATAAATAACTATGGATGCAGGTATGTACAAACTATAATAAGCTATTACTATGGTACAGTATGAGTAACTATAATGATATAAATATCTAAGGGGGGTATGTACAGACTATAAACAGGTTAATGATTATAAACAGGTTATTGACTATGATACAGTTACAGACAAGCTGGAATTATACAGCAAGACCCAAGAAGGCCCTTGAAGAACTGCAAGTTTTTTTTTCTATGAAGAGCTTCAAGAGAGCTTCAAAACCGAAAACTGCATTCTCTGTTTATCAGCTGATCAAAAGTTGCCCCACCAGCACAAAATACAAATTCTTTGGTCCTAAGATTTTTTTGAGGAGTGAATGAGTTTGAATACTTGTTCTTTAGACATTCTGTACAGTCCCGTAGAGTCCATTAAATGCACACGTGAGCTAATATGTGAAACCAGCAAGTAATTTCTCACAGCATGTGGGTGTTAAGAAATTGCTGCTAATGTATTACGTTTTTTCTGAGTCATTCACCCTTAAAGTGTTTTCCACTTCTTCCGTTGATAAAAAAACCCCAACAAAAAGTCTCTGTATTTGCCTCAAATGTAATCTCCTGGTGGTTGAAATCCCTGTTTGTGCTGACAATCAGGTGTAGAGTGCATCATGTGTAAAAGCCATAATGTTCCTGCTTCTAGAAATATTTTCACTCTTGCTAAAGCGTCTCTGTCGTTGTGTCTGCGAGGGCCTGTTTGCTGCTCTTTAGTGGTGAAAGGGCACACACGCTCACACACATTAGGTTTTTAACTTAAGCAGGATTAGAGTAAAGTGTATGTGTGTGTAATTTTGTGTGTGAACTGCACTTGAGGTGTTAAGTCTCACGATAACTCATCCCAGACTGTTGTGTGTGTCAGTGTGTGTGTGATTGTGTGTGTGAAAGAGAGATGTAGGATGGATAAAAACTGGCCTCTCTAGCATGCAAACATTTTGCAGTCAGTGTGAGAGGGAATACATTTTCACATCATCTAGTTTGTGGTGCTTGCATATTCTAGCAGATGCTGATGGTTTCTGTTTATGTGTTTGAACTCTGAGTAAATATTTATCTATTCATATGGCATTTAGTCAACAGCTTAGATTAATATCTGCAGTCTCTCTTCCTCATCGACGTGCCAACACGACCTTAGATCTGTGTTGCTGAAGACTTTTGTAGAGACTCTGAGTTCCCTGACCTCAGAGCTGATCTCATAAAACCGTTACCTGATCTGTCCTCCTCTGAAGATGCTTCACAATGGATTACAGCTCACAAACGCAGAGTCTGGATTAGTTTGATGATCCTGAAGTTTGTCATTTAAACATTTGTTGATCAGTAAACCAAACATGGAGTTAATTGATTAGATGAAAAGAAGTTTGAGACACAGGTTCAGGTCGGATTAAGCATTAGTAAGCAGGGTCAGATGACGGCTCTTCAAAAACACGGTTGATTATTGGCACCACACCCTAACTCGTGACCTAAATTTCTAAATACAGCCACAACTATTTTGGATTTCCCACAAACATCCTCACCGGTTTATCTTCAGTCGCAAATCCTTTATCTGCGTCCCCCGCGGCGCACAAAACGATGCTCCATTTGAAAATATTACTCAGTCCAGCTCTGCTGATTCATCCCAGGCTCATTGGATGACACAGCAGTCTGCGCTAATCTTAATGTGGGATACTTTACCGTTAAACTGTCCCCGGTGACTTTGCTGTGTCCTCTCACCGCAGGCAATCACTATAGCTGCTTTGTGTGAGGAGAGGCGTATGGAGACCATTTCACAGAATGCAGCATTTAATCAATTCCATAACATTGTGGTCAGTCAGCGAATCCAACACAGTTTCACTGTGGCTTCTGCCTACAGGAGGGAGGATTGTATTAATACATCCGCTTGGTGTGAATCTGATTCTTTTCTGTTGCTGGAGAGTTTCAGTTTTTGTATAACTGAAATGTTAATTCAATAAAAAACTCACAGTTATTCATCTGTGTCAGGAATAGAGACACTGCTTTTTTATTTAAAGGTTACAAACTTGAGCTCTTTAAATCAAGTGTAACTTTATTAAACCATCCATCAATATTCTTCCTGCTTAAAGAAGTCAGTATCATGTTGGTAGAAGTTTTCACTTGCAGAACTTAAAGTCACTGACGCCTGCTCTCTGACTTCAGTGCTCAAGTAAACTTGAAACAAAGTTTTGTCAAGGATTTTTATTATCGTATTAAGTAATAAAAAACAGTGCTTATTCAGAATTGCCTCTTTAATGAGCTCTGAATAATCATTCCTGTGAGTCTGGTCAGGCATATTTCTGATATGCATTCAAGGAAGCATCCTACTTAGGACACGGTCACACTGGCTTTTCAAACCGTGCTGTACTCAAGTATGATTCACCCCCCCGCAGCGCCGCGCTCTCTCAGGACAGGACGGCTGGTAATACTACTTTAGCTGCTTGCCGACACATGCACCGCCACTGGTGGTGACCTCATTGATCGGACCATCCAGCCTGGCATCTGATTAACTTTTTATTTTCAGTTTGCAACATCCCTCAAGTAGATAAGTCTGGTGCAATCTTTATAATTTAAGACCTCAAATGCAGACACCCACTTCGCTCCTGCAGCATCCCAACAAATGCAACAGGCGAGGTTTTTTTTATCCTTGTGTGTTAGAGTTAGACTGAAGCAAAGATCCTTTTCCTGTGTGTAAATCTCCTTCTTCACATTCTCACATTATAAAAGAACAAATGTTAAGAATACTCAGTCTTATTTGTGCTCATACCAAAACTAGCATATTCAGACATCCTTTTAAATCTAGGTAAACAAAGCTAAGACAGCTTTTATTGCACCTGTCATAAAGTGTATTATTAGTTTAAACTTGCCAAGAGAGACAAGCTCACTCAGCTTTTTAATCTCATTGCAGTGAGTTTTATTAAGGAGGACTCAGTGTTGGTGTGCAGCTCTCTGCCAGAGTTTCTTTGTGATATAACTGTCAAAGTTTTATGATTGTGTTTCATTATTATATTTGTATTGGTTCATATCACTGTCTTATCGCTGTGCAAAGTGTATCAGCTAAAAAACAAACTCAGTTAAAAATACTCAGGGGGAATCTGAGTCCCACAGCTCTGTTTTATGTTGTTCTGGGATGAAACACACTGTTCTCATTGTGTCACAAGAGGTGCATTCATGCCCTGCAGCACACACTGCAGCGTGGTCACCAATTGGGTAAGGCGTGAGTGTGAGTGTGTGTTTGGATGCTGTAGCATTGTGTCCCCTCCTCATCATGAGTCATCCTCTCAGAGCAAGTGCGAAGGAAATCAGGGGATGTCGTCTTTTTGACTTAAGCTCTGATGTTACTGTTGCTGCCTTTTGCTGTGTGAGTCTCTCCGTTAACAGTAACATTAAAGTTGAGTTGCATAACGCTATTAATATTACCGATTACTTTATCAAGGAAAAAAGCCTCACAGAATGAAACACAATGAGAAAAAACAACAAACAAAAACCGAAAGACAGACTGAAGAGGAATCTTTTCACCCTTTAAGTATCCTTTCGAGTCAGCTTGTTGTGGCCCAGCTGCATGTTTGGTCTGGCAGGTTGCAGCGAATATGCAGCAAAACCATTTCTGCTGGATGCCGGAGCTGTGATTTGCCAATTCACTGTAGGGGAAAGCAAGTGGGACAGGAAGTAGTTCCCTGAAAACCATCTAAAAAGAGCATGTGACTTTGATGTAACCCATCGCAGAGGCTTTCAGTGGGAAAAAAGTCATTTTTCATTCATGATTTGCTGATTGTGCAAGGGTATCCAAAAATTTTGTTGGTAGTGGACAAAATTGTTGTTACAGTTGTGCCCAAAAGTTTACACACCCCCAGTAGAATTTCTGATTTTTTGGCCTTTTCTCAGAAAATATGGATAACACAAAATCCTTTCTATTACTCATGGTTAGTGGTTGGGTGAAGACATTTATTGAAAAAAAATTAAAAGTTTAATCTTTTTAAATCATAATGAGAACAGAAACTTAAAAAATGACCGTGTAAAAAGAGTAAACACAGTTGTTTGTTAATAAATGTCTTCACCCAACCTCTAACCATGAGTGACAGAGAGGTTTTTGCGTTACCATTCATATTTTCAGAGAAAAGCCCAAAAATCAGAAAATTCTGCTGGAGGGGGTGTAAACTTTTAGGCCCAACTTTATATCATGAATGAAGACTCTACAATGAAAGTGAAAATGAACAAATGTGACCATAGAATAGTGGAAACCGGCGTCACAAACGAGATACAAAAAAGAGAAAAACACTTTGTGCAAACCATTTTCACAAACTTTAAACATAATTAATTGTTTCTCTTGTAGCGCCCCCTGTGGACAAGGTGCTTACGTGGACATGAATCAAGTGTAATTTGGTCATTGCCTCTCTACTGAACTTGTCCTGTACAAACGCATTTCTCACTTTGAATATTTTCTGAAGAAGAAGTGAAAATGTTCTCAAATTCTCTAATGTGCTGTCTTGTCTGAGCTATAAGTCCAAACACAAAGAAAAGTTGAAGTAAAAAGGCAGTGAATAAAAATATAAGAGTGAATTGAAAAGTGTATTTGAGAAGCAAGAAGCCTTTCATTAAAAATCTGCCTCCACCAAAGTGACTCAAAAGAACCCTGAGAAAAACAACCCAGCAGAAGACTTCATGATAATTACAACAACAGGGACAAAAACATCGATAATTGCTTTCTTGTATCTTTGTGGAGCTGCATTAAATACAAAATAAGTGGTCAGGGTTTACTAAGTTCAGGTTTACTCAAAAATTTTCAGCTCATTGTGGCTGTTATTATTTGTTTTATTTCATAATTATCAAAGAACAGTATCTAACAAAAGAAAAAAAACAGCAGAGCAGTAATATTTGTATTTAATTAGCACTTTTCATGTTGGAAGCACAAAATGGTTTTCCAGAAATAAAAAACAGAGGACACCACAATAAGAAAGTTAAATACATAAGTACAGGTAGTGTGTCAGAGCCATTGTAAAACATTTCTTGGAATAAAGAAGACAAGTTGTGCAAAACATAAACTCAGAAAAGAATATTTATAGAACCCAAGTTGTTTCATTTGCTGGTTGTTCCAGAAATGCAACACACACACACACACACACACAGCAAGTGAGGAGATGTAACAGTATAAAACAAGGTTTCATCAGGTGAGTCTGCTTAAGGAAAAACGATAAAAGTCGGATGATTAAAAACAAGTACTTGATCTGATTGCGAATGTACAATTTACCGAGTACGAAAACAGCGGTGGAGTCTGATATGCAAAACGAAGAGATGATGAGGATATCTGGGGAACATTTTCGAGGTATTTTTGTAATTAAATATGTAGTTAAATCGAGCGCTGGAGTGATGTAGTTGCTTAGGATTGCACGCCCCATGAGGTTAGACCTGTTGGATGAAACTAGCTGAAATAAACTTAAGGTGAAAGATCAGGTTTGTAGAATTTTAGCCGGAAGAAGAAAAAAATCTGAAAGCAGAAACATTTCATTTGAATGTTGTGAACAGAATTTGAATATTGGCGTTTTGGATTATCAAATGTAGTGAATTGAATTTTCAAAAAAGGTTAAAGTACAATTTCACAGCTAATAGATTCAGTTTGAACACATTTAGTTTAGTTTTAAATCATGCTGTTCAAATTTAGTTTTTAAATACAACAATTGTTTGGAGCGAGCATTTTTAAATTCAGCATAATTTTCTGGATTCAGTTTCTTGAGGCACAAATCTCAGCCTATTGAAAGAAGTGGTTTTTGATTGAATGTTTGTAGATTGTTTAAGTTATTTTCATTCAGCCATCCAACAAATTGTAAAAGACACCTCTCATATCTTTGAGTGCAAAATGATCAACTAGAACTGCTTTTTTTATTTACTCAAAGCCTAATGTTCAACTATTTGACCTGTGTTTTCCCAAATACTATGTGTTCAACAAAAAAAAACTCATGACAGTATTTTGTATATTTTCAGTGAAAAGTTGAGTTTTACTGTATTGTGAAGTAACACAAGAGTAACGAGAGACAAGTACAGCTTCAATAATGTTGCCATGAGGTAGAGACGACTGCATTTATGTCTTAATTGTGGTGTAGAAAAAGAAAGTAGCACAGCTAAAATACAGAAAAAGTATCTCACATTTTACCTTAACTATCATATAAACTTTTGTCCAGCCTGTGAGTAGATGTAGTTTACCCAATCCAGCACTTGAGTTCTACCATTTGTCATTGTGTCACAGCACATTTCAACCTTCACACTTCCTGTTTGCTGTGAGAGAAACAAGTTGTATATATATATTATTATTTTTTTTTTTCTGCCAGCAAAGTGATTCTGGTCACTTTACCTTGAAATGGTGTTTGGCCGTGTGTGAGATTACTGTGATGACTTCGTTCTGCGGCTCTAATCAATGGAGCAGAGTACGGCGGCGGTCGCACCTGGCAGAGCGCTGGCAGCCAGTCGCTCTCATTTAGTCTCTCTGACACGGTGATACAGTGGGAGAGACTTCAAACATGTGGCACTGATTCAGACACTTCATTAACCGAACAACAGAGCAATTGGGTCCCATGTTAGCTGTATGAAGTGGCACACATCAACATGGCAGCTTTGTACACCTAACACTCTTTGTACTCTCTAACCTGGGGTGGAAAATACTCCCCAAGCATCATATTCTTACTTTTATATTCCTCCAGCAGTGAAATCTGTTCTTCACCTGGTTTCTCTCTGTACTTGAGACATTATTTATGATCCCCATACAGTTCAACCAAGTCTTTCCCTCGTGTGCTGTGATTGGCTACTTTCAATGTGGTACCACTCTGGTATCTATTTCATCATTACTAGAAATGAAACCCAAGCAAGTAACTTGTTATCATGATCCTCATTCATAATTCAGAGCAGACTTTATTTTAAGCTGCAGTTTGAACAGCAGTACAGAGACATGGCTGTGCATTTGTATCAATGTGCAACACAGATGAGACCAATTTACAAATCCTTTTTTTGGAAGTCTTCAGTCAGGGCTTGATTTATGTTTCACAGGTTTTTGAGCCGATGGTTTTACTGAATAAGGGATTTTAACAAGACTCTTTGGGCTCTGTGATCATTTTATTAGCAAAACAATCTCCTGAATAATTGAGAAATAACCAAAAGAATAGCCACTGGTTGCAGCCAAGTTTGCTGCTTGTTCAGGCGCCCATTAAAATAAAAAAAGCTCTAAGGGAGACATTTAAGTTAAGATGGAGCACTGACTGCAAAATAAAGAAGCCAAAACAGTGATGAGATGGGGGCTGATATATATTTGAATCTAAACATCTAAAATATCTTTTGCCACTTTAATAATTCATAGTTTTCAGCCACATGATTAACACTGAAGCCTGGAGGGTACAAAGAGCTCTGACAAAATGGCAGCATCCATTGGAAACTCTGAAAGAGCAGCACAAATTATTTATTTTCAATCTTTTGAGGGTGAAAGATATCTACATCATCTGTCAACGGCAGAAAAATTGAGATATGTAGAGAAACTGAATGGTTTTTGGCACTTGACTTATGCAAAGCATCTGTAACACTTTTTTTTAATCATGATAAAAAAGAATTCTTTTCTTTCCTTTCGACATTCTTCATCAACAAGGCTAAGGGTGGGTGATGAAATTTATACAGATGCATAAAACCAAACATGCCAAGAAGAGGACTTTATTTACTTAACATGCTTTGATTTGAAATTCTGCGTCACCTTAAGCTTCTCAATAATGAATTGTTTGCTCCAATACTTTAATCAATATTTGTTGTTGTGGTCCCTCATTGAGAAAGAAGTATAGAAAATGTATATTTATTTCTTAGTTTGACCCACATTGAACTTGTTATTTGTGAGGACATGAGCGTTTTTCTACCATTATTATAGCCTGCCACCAGGGGGAGCTCTCAAAACGTTGGCTTCACTGTTTGGGCAGTTGTGCTGTCAGTTTTTGGACACGCTGTGGTTGAGAGGAACAGTTTTGAATACCATGAGGGTTTTTTTTTTCAATTCAATTTAGTAGTTTTCAAGAAAGCCATTTATCTGTTATTAAACGTTAATTTTGGGAAAAGCATCAGTGTGAATACAAAACATCGTCCGCATGTAGCTTTATGAAATTGAACTTTGCGTACGCAACAACAAGACCACAAGCAGTGGTGTGCACAGAGGGGAGGCAGAGGGGGGAGTAGTCCCTGGCTAAAACAGGATACACATGAACACTGCCCACCTGGAAGCCAAAACACATGCCCAAAGTCCCCTCCTGTTCGGGGAACCACACTTATCTGCTCCTTTGGCTTGTTTAATCATGATAAACTGCCCTCCCGGGAGCCAAAAAATGTTGAAGTGCTATCTTGGGAGCAAAATTACCCAAAAGTTTCAAACGAAACGTTCTTGAGTGTCCTCTTGGGAGCCACAACAAATGCTGGAGTTCCCTCCTGGTTGGCGAACCACTCCTGTGCGCCCTTTTGGCTGATTAAAACATGATAAATTGCCCTCCTAGGAGCCAAAATACATCCCAAAGCACTCTCTCTCTAAACGTGCGTGTAAGGGTCCCCTTGGGAGCCAAAACATTTAGTCTCTAGTGTATAGCTTTGTATCTTGAAGGCAGGTGATTTCATTGGTTATCTCCTGATGGTCCTTTCATTGGAGGCTGAGTGCTGGCTCCAGGTTCTGTCAAATCATGTTATTTCTCATTCTTAGGATGTTACTGAGAGGGTCGAGGTGGATGTTACTCGTAGCACCAAACAAATGTTTGCTGAAAGACAGATTCAATGAAGCGGCTGTAAAAGAAATATATCCCTGACATTTGGAGAAGGTGATTTCACAGAGTTCAGAGATCCCTTTTGAAGAAACGCACGTCAAACAGCAACAATCAACAAAGCCTGGTGTGAGGGTGCAGGAAAACAAATTTCACAGTTTTTGTTTTCTGTAGCTGCACTCAACCCTTCACCCCCCACCCTTTCCGCTTCTCTTGATGCACCATTCAAGAGACTAACTAAACACAACTCTGAATACTAGCTTAACGCAGCATTACAGGCCCATTACAGTGTCAGCACAAATGAGGAGATAAGCCGTAATTACTACATTTCTGGTAACCCCATTCTCTATGCCCTTTGGTTTTATGCTCAGCTGCTCACTGCTTCACAACTCAGAGACAGTCTGTTGACTGCTCTCAAAAGCAGAGACTTATTTACATGACCTGGATATGATTTTTAAGCGAGTAACTGTATCCTATCTGCGCGTGCAAACACCTAAATCCATGGTAATATTCTGCTGTCAATCATTTGCACACCTGCAGAGTTTGTGTAATAAAAGCAGTAACCTTCAGTCACTGCAGCCCGACAGCCGGATTTATACTTTTAATGGAGAATTATCACAAGCTGATATTAATATCTGCACTGTAAACTCCTGACATTTCTGTCATTCAGGGACTAAAGGAAAACAAAGACTCAATCTTTACAAGCGTTAAAGTTCTGACAGCATGGAGCCTCCGCTGTCATCTGCTGTTATTTTTAAAGGATCATAGTTTGTTGTCATTTCTTACCATCAATTATTTCCTGAATGTGTCAGTGTCACACACACTAAATGATGGATTTATGACATCAAGCAATCACACAAGGTTTTCATGAGTACAAATTTGTGCTTTTAAATGTTAATCGTCTTCCACTTTGATCGTGAAGGACTGTTCCTGCCTTTTTTAGCTCATTTGCTGAAAGATTTAATACTTCACTTTTTTTGAATTTCTGTTTCTTTCATTTTCTTTCCAGTATTAAAATGAAGTAAGGCAGTATGATTAGCCACCTTAGGCATTTTGAAAGCACAGCAGACTGTGGGTTATTAAATAGTAATCTTCTTTTTAATGATCAGAAAATAGGTTTCCAGTTCTGTTAAAACATTTTATTGCATCAGAATCACATATTTGAAATATTTGGCATGACCTCTTTTTCTACAAAAAGAGTTAAACTAATTTTTGGACAAAGCATGTGACCTCATGTAACTTTAAAAATTTAATCTTGTTGTTGCTTTGCTCTGATTAACAGTGTAGCCTCCATGAAAGCAGATTGATTCTTCTCTTGAAAAAAGAGCAGTGATGTTTCGCTTGATTTGTATTACTAATTGATTAATTTTAATAGCTTTAAACCCTTGTTGAGTGATTCCATTTTTTCATTACGTTAACCATCAACTCTTTTTACTTCACGGTGTGTGACACGCAGCTGCTGACTTTAACGGGCCCTGTTGAAGAGCAGATTTGGGACCATTAAAGTCCCTGTGAGGACTTTACAAGTGACCTTGAAATGGTCTCACTTTTATATATTTGTCTCTTTATAGCCCATGATTTAAAATGTGATCATCAGCGGCAAAATCGCTTATTTCCAAATACGATTTCTCAGTATCTGTAGTCAGGTCAGAACTCAAATCTGTTTGCAGCATGAAGAATGAGTCTCTAAAATGACAAAGTTTAGCAGTTAGAAACAAGAACTCTCCTTTTATTTGGAGAAAAGGATGTATTGTATTTATTTTGTAGTAATGGTGGAAACTGGAGCTGGTCTGTGAAGAAGAAAAAGGACGTCAGGGGTCACTGCAATCATCAGCAAATGGATTGACCTCACAGAGCCTTTAAACTAATTTCTAGAAAACAAAATAATTATCTTAGTCTGGCGGCAAATTGTGAGTTACAGTTGGAACATTACACCTGTAAATGTATCATCCATTTGGAAACTTGTGTCTCAGACTGTTTTATTTTTTAATATATTTGCAGCTAAGCTCCATATATATGTTACGCTGTAGAACATTTAACATGTTATGAGACTTGCTTTGAGGATTCGGAGACATTAAAAAGCATCAACAAGCAGCCTCTCCAACCACTCTTGCACAAAAGCAGAATAATGTTACCTCTGTGCTTCAGGCCTGTCGGTAGATTCTCATGTTTTTTAATAATTATGAGTCAACAAAGCCCTAAATCCCTGAGAGGTAACGTCCAGAAGAAAAAGCAACAGAAAAAAAAAATCATCTCAACCCCCAATGAACTGTGAGCTCATGATGAATTCAGAAAAACTCTCACTGGAGATAAAGGGTATCATCCGTACTCAGGGGAATAGTTGCAGGAAAAGAAAAGCCTCATCATTAACATTAACATCATGTGACTGGAGTGGACTGTAGGGTCAGGCAGAGTTTAAATTATTTACAGGTATGCATTTAAAGTAATTGTTCCATACAACCCTTCTTTCTGAGTCTCAAAGGACTGAACAGGCTGTGGCTGGACCCTCATTATAAAGACGACATAATGAGATTATGCACCGACAGCAAAATGAAGCACAAGGCACAGGAGAGCATTCAGGGGTGAGCAGATAAAATGATTTTAAATAAGATTATATAAAAGTCGCAACATGCTTACCATGAATTATAGGCACAATGCATAAAAGTTGGAATATTTATATGAAATAAAGCAGCGACAGCAGCTTTACACCTCTGACAAGATGTGGAAATATTCATATATATTTACTGTCCTACAGATGGTGGGAGATGTACAGACGTCTTTGAAGTGGGTGGGTGTGCATTACAAAAGTTAAACTATGTCAAAACATTCAGTCAAAGACAGTCATGATGGAATGTTTATTTAAGTTCAAACTCCAGCAAAGGGACCAGAAAACTTATTTTTTTCTCAATGTACTTGGTTTTATCACGATGTAATGACAAACATCAAACACAGAACACTGAACTTCTCTTGAATAATAGACCTCAGAACAAGGCAATTGACCTATGGTTAGGCCACTACATTGGAGGGGTAAGTTAATCATTTAATGTTGAGAAAGTTGATAAAAAATGAGCTCCCAAAAAACAAAGTGACATGATGAACACCACAGGTAGGAGCTAAAATGAGGCTAACGTAAAGCTATTTTTGGTAAGAGATGGTAAAGATAACTTTATATTTCTTTCCAGCAGGGTGACAATATGTTACCTTAAATACGATGTAGACATCCGTGTTAGTTTTAGCCACGTTGAGTTGATGTGGTCTTCCACACTTCTTGATCCATAGAGGACAAAAAGAGGACTTTCCTCAGTTGAGATTGAGTTTAAGGAGAGGATTGAGCATACCTTAAGTTAGAGTTGCAAGTTATTGAAATCTGACTTTCTGCAATGGATTTCAATGGAATGGAGAATGTACAGGTGTGTCGGAATGGGTATACACACTGTGATTTGCTCATGTTTGAGGGCGGGACTTAGTTATGGGTTAATTGACCGACCACAATCAAGTACTTCACACAGCAGAACAAAATATAACATAGAAACTCCATAGCATCTGTCAAAATGTTTGATCCTTCATGAGCCAAACCATCAAGGACAAACACTCATTGTTGTCTTACTGCATGTTGTTTCTTCTGATTGCAAAACTGAGCATCTCAAAATGATTTGAGGACACACAAGGTGTTTTTTATTACAAGTCAATCATTCATGAAAAAAACCTGACATCCAGTGGTGATGAATGGGGAGCTTCTGCTGGCTTCACATCAAGCTGACAGCGAGATAATGGTCTGACATTTTATTCAAATTTCAGTCAACATCAGTTCTTGTCAGACCACCGATGCCAAGTGTTGATTGTGTTTTGATACAGATAAGAGTGAGGTGTTGTCACGGCGTAAAGCTGCTGCCTTCACAGTGTGGGGGATTCCTCTCTAAGGGAGTCTATTCAGGATAGTGGCTGTGCTGTTCACTGTTTTAAATGTATTCCTGAGCTGGAAGAGGCTCAGTTTGTTATAAATGGAAAGGCAGATTTCTTAAGAAGCCTCGTTTGTCATGTCCTGAAAAAGATTAGCCTGTCAGAGAGCTGGTGGCGCCTGGTTTTGACTCTTCATCGTGCCAGTTCCGCCCACATCTGCCCTGTCTAATCTATTTTACTGCTCCGGTCTGTCTGAGGGAATCCAGTGCACTTCTCTGAGCTGACATTTAATGGCAAAGACAATGACATCCTGACAGTCATTAGGTGACACTTAAGGAGAGCTGCTATGCTCTCACGTCAAACATAGAGAACTTTCTACGTCTATTAGAATATGTTGAGTACATCAAGCCTCACTGCACTTAAACTGTGAACAGGATCAGTTCAGGTAAAGTTTAAGTTCGTCAACCGATACCTGTCAAGTCAGTGAGTTAAAAACAATCTTTACTCTCCCAAAAAAAGAAAAATAACAAATCCAAAACTGTAACCCAACTCTGTTAAGAATAAAAGCCTGAATGGTTGATTTAACTGACTTCCCAAAGAGGCAAAAAGAACCAACGATTTGCGTCATCATAGCTCGAACAATGTTTGTCAAGTTGTCAAAGTGTAGCACCGGCCAAAGGGCTTCAAAGTTCTGTATCCGATTATAGTGTGGTGTAACAGAGACTAATGGCCCTTTTCCACGATACAATTCCAGCCCTACTCGACTCGACTCTACACGGTTTGGTTACCTTTTCCACTAGCCCGACAACAGACTCACGGTGGGCGTGGATCTTATACCACAGCTGCGCTAAAGTGCTGCGCAGAAGTGCGTTTATAACACTATAACACAAACATAATTTTGAACTAACATATGTGCCACCGTGGTCTTTAAAGGGAAAAAAAAGCTTTCAAAAGATTTCATTAACACAGCGGCTCAATGTCGGGCGTCATGAGAACGGAGGTAAACAACAACCTTGTGCTGCTGGAGGAAAACGAAGGAGCTGCTTCCTGAGATCAACTCTTCCCTGGATCCAGTGAGATCGCTTTGATTTTTGATTTCTGGGCCTGGTGTACCAGAGACTTTTTGTTGACCAATCATTCTTCTTTGAACTGTTTTTCCTTTTTGGTTTCCTGTGGATTAATGGACTGATTGGTGCTTAAAGACTCTCGTGGCAGACAGATCGCTCCTGCGCCGACGAACTTTGATTTAATCAAAAAGACTCTTTAAACCGGACTATCTTTGCTGTTAACTTCTTTTTTGTTTAAAAGGACTTTTAACTTATTTAGGAATCATGAAGGAGCATTTTAGGGCTGTATTTTGTGTTCATTCAGTGTGGTTCAGTGCTGTTGGGTTTAAATGTCATTAAAAACCCATCGCTGACTTATTCGTTTGCCTCTTGTAAGTGATTTGTTCAGAGTCAGAAAGTGAAGCTTCAGTGATGACATTCTCTGTACAATGAGTGGCCGGCAGTCTGTTGATGTCACCTTTTAGTATCGGCTTTACTCGCTTGGAACCAGAGCAGAGCAGGTACTAAAAACTGGCATCTGACGCCTAGTACCGCGCCTGTGGAAACGCAACACAAACCGAGTAGAGTTGAGTAGAGTAGGGCTAAGACGGGTCAGTGGAAAAGGACCATATGCCTGTATATGATACAGCCTTCGTTCCTGCATTTACAGCATTTCCGGTATCAATATCTACTCTGTTCCATCTTACAGTAAAAGTACAAGTATGTGAGACCTCACATTGGTGAAGTTATGGTCTGGAGACATTGCAGAGGTAAAAAACGACTTTAAAGTTAACCAATCTCCTTGTTGGTCTTTCACGTAGCTCTTAAATATTACTACCTCAGAAACAGTTTGACTCATTTTTGGACTAAACACATCATTGGAAGCTTATGTGTCAAAAAAAAAGCTATTATGTTTACTTTAGTTTAAGTATACCTTATCTATGTTTTGAGGAATTTACTTTAGTTTCCTTGCGTGATGGTAAAGAATTGTTAATTCTGCACCAGTCCATCCATCTTGTGCTCACTTGTGAAGAAGGACTTGAGATAACCAAACTACTTCTCCCTCTCAATCAAACAAAGACAGCTGTTCACCGTTTTCCAGCAACCTGCCGTGTCCCCGGGTTTAGAGGCTCTGGCGTTTATCCCAACCAACAGCCTCATTGAGCTGTGGAGGTCATGGTTTGGGGAAGAGTACATAATCACACCATTGGCTCACTTCTTCGTGTCTCTTCCTTTTCATGCTGTCCATGAACAT